>UXGD01002791.1:0-23677 GCA_900474315.1 Torymus auratus | reverse complement strand
AAGACAATAATCGATACAATATTAATATACAGTTTTCGATACAATATCAAGATTGTGGTGTCAAGAATCTTGTCTTGTCTTGAAACTAACTCAACATTTTCTTACCGTAATATGTACCAGTTATAAAACCTGATGGGATGGTCGGTCACACGTTCCTATATCCCCTCGGACCGACTTATTTAGGTACGTGAGGCCACAGGGAAGGGGTGCGCCGCCTGGCGGCGGCCTGCGAACTAGACCCTGCCTGGCGGCACATATATGGCGGAAAAAATAAACAGAAATATTGTATTGTCTTGCTCTCGTGAAGCCCTAATTAGGCTGAACAAATATAGCACACACGATCGCACTGTATAAACAGGGGCGAATATAATAAGTCATAAAGGTGGAATGAAAAAGCGTAGTTTCTTCGAGAATTATTGCACGTTAGGACAAATTTATATGAGAACATCGAGCATAATTTCATTCCCATTGTAGTCAATGCGCGCGAACTATGTGAGCGGCTGAAACTTTTTAAATATATAATGGACAAGAGCGCGTGGCGTGTATATATACGGTTGAGTTACGCGACTACTACTAGTTGAGCTTGTTCAAACAAAGAAAAGGTACACGTGTATGAGCGATGGCCGTCGTTAACTAAAAACTCGCGAGACTGTAATTCCAGCAACAAAATATAAATCTCTATGCCTCGAAGTGTAATTTACCCTTTCAAACAATCTTCCAGCACGCATCAATACGTGCGCACTTTTGCCTCGTTTAAACGTTGCCCGTTGGTTTCTTATTCTCTCTCTGCTCTCCTTCGTTTTCTTTCGACATGTATATTTTTTCGATGGGGAAGAAAACTGTCTTTTCGAGGATAAAAAACATTAAACGGATAGATTCTTAAGTGTCCTTTTGAAATTGACTGAAAAACAAATCATAGTTGATATACAACATACAAAAGTAGTCTGCGAAACAATACAATTCAGATGATCTTTTAATACACATTTATCAAAGTTACAACATCAAATCCAAGAACAGCATCAGCGACTCTCTTACCCTATAACGCATAAATCTCCAACTTCGAAGTTACACTCCTCTATCTCATGCGCGCACTTCCCTCTCGCATTTTTGTCACTCGGAACACAATCATTACTTCCACTCCTCTACTTTCTCCCTCTCTCACTCCCTCTCGACCTTTGCGGGGGCACTACGTCAAGATGTCAGTGCGCGACCCGCGAGGATGCGCTGGGAACTCTCTCCCTCCTGTAATGGGCTTACAAAGCGTAACAAACTGATGCCGAGGTCTCGCGGGCGCGCTCGCTCGCACGGACGGGCAATAAACACACGCCAAGATAAATGGCCGAGCGGCCGAGCCGTTGTTGCTAGAGCGAGAGAGGTCTAGGAGAGCGAACCACCCCGCAAGAGAGAAAGAGAGACAGAGCCGACGGGGGAAAGTGTTTCTGCGCTCTATAGTTCGATTTGCTTTTGTTCGAGGGAGGCTGTATGTGTATGAGAGAGTGTTTACCTACGCGGGCATCGCGATTATTGTCTTTATCGGCGCTTATATCGCCATTTTTTTGCGGCTCTCGATTCGATGTAGAGAGAGAGGGGTTTATGGGTATATGGACGGGATGAGCGCTGATTTGTGGGCTCGGAGATTTATGCGCGCATTGCTGAATAAATAAACCTAGTTAGGTGTACTATCGGGGGATTGTTGTTTCTCTATATAGTCGGTGTGATTTGGGTTGGTAAGTGTAGCAAAATAATAAAATTTTGATTTTTTTTCTCTCTATAATGTTTTGGTTGATGTATATAGTAAAGTAGATATGCATACTATAAAATTACGCTTAGCTGATTGTAACGATATTACGAGCTAAACTTTAGCCATTTACACGATGCGAATAAAATTACAGCAACGTAGTTTTAATCGACATCGCTAAACTACGCTTAACTACAGCTCTCCCAGACCAAAGTCATAATGCTCCATTAAAGCCATTTCCCACCCCGCTATACCACGGCCATCAATTAAAATCTTACAAAACAAAACCGCGCGGTTACAAATCCAAACCACCCGCGAGGAATATCTCCTTGACCCAATTAAGAGCATACACTCGAACCATATCTCCATTAAACCACATACACGCGAAAAACAATGGTATATAACGGCCGTAATCAAAGCGCGCGATAAAAGCCAGCAGCAGCGCTGTGCACAATCCTTTCTTCTCTCCTATACTCCCTCCCAACTTCTCTTTCACTCTCCCTCGCCCGTATATCCACTTCCCGGCGAAGCGCGGGTTTCACGGTCGCAAAAGTCAGCGATCGACTATAGGTACACATTGCGCTAGACTAGACTCGCGCGCCAGTTTACGAGACCGGGCAGTGTTTTACAGCGCCTCGTCAGCCACCGCGAGATACTAGCTAACCCTTATCTCCTGCATATATATGTATACGCAAGACCTTCTTCATAGATATGTATGTGTGCGAGAGAGCTTTATTCTCTTTCGCGAGGGGGGATCGTTAAACGTCGCGGGGCGATGGTGACCGACGCCGCCGCGCCTTGTTTATATTTCAAAGTTTGCAAGCGCGTGCGCGCAGGGCTGAATCTTTATATACCAACGAGGTGTGGTGATTTTGCTTTTTTTTGAGGGAGGGAAGGGAATGATGACTGTGGGAACTGAGAGAGCGATATATCGGAAGCGAATATGGTGGGAGCTTTTGATCTCGCGTATTGATGTTTCTAAACCAAGCACATAAATATGAGACGCTGGGTGTAGCAAAAAACGTACGAGCTGCGACGTTTTTTATCGCTTGATAGTTTTTTGCAGATTCTTTCATCTCTGGATGTAGGATGCTGTGGCTTTCTCTGAATTATCCTTGTTTGTTTTGAATAATTTAATTGGGGAAAGGATATTTTTGTCGTTCCCGTCATCCAGCCCAGTTTAAGAATTGTATAAAGTTATTTTTTAAGTTTTGAGTTATATACACGGTTAAAATTTTTGTGTTTTTGTTATACCCAGTTAGAAATTTTAGCTAAATGTTGTGCTAGATTAACGTAATAAGTGGGTGAAATTTAAAGTCGATAAATACAATATTTTTTTAGAAATAAAAATTAAAGAAGTATAAACTATACTTTTATTGATAACAAATAATAGACTAAAGATAATTTAAATTAAAAAAACTAAGAAAATGTAGGTAATTTCAAGACCTTTCAATATAAAACATTTATAATGTTAAGTAATAATCGCTGTAACATATGAAAAAATCAAAAAAATGAAAAATTTAAAATCGAAAATTTGGATATAAAAAAAATTGATAAAATCAAGAATACGTCCTTCAAAATATCCTCCGAAATGAAGAGAATAAGCTTTTTCCGGTGAAAATCGATCAAATGTTTGAAAACTTATGTAGTCGCTCTCGCGCTCTTGCGCCACTCGGGTGTAGTTAGAGAGCCATCCACTAGATGGCTACGCCATTCCACAGAAAAGTTGGCGAGTTTAGGCTATAAGATAAGCTCACTTACTCGCCTACAGTACCTCCCTTGATTCGAGTCAAGGAATCTATTATACCTAATCGTTTTCCAGTTAATATATCTAAGTAAAATGAATTACGTTTAAGAAATTAACACAATATGTGTTAATTTCTTAAATGTAACGCACGTATTACGTATATTTCGTGTAGAATTATTTGTATAGTTGAACATTTTTACACACGTATTTTTCATTGTTGAAATGCGAATTACACGAAACGTGTGTAGTAGGTTCTGTTATGAACACAAAATATTGTTAAAACTGGAATCGATTTTTAACTGTGTAGTAAGGGTCGTATCATAAGATTATATTACTTTTTAAGCAATTAACTACCGTTAGTCTTCTTCTTTTACAAACAAAAATCTCTCATCAATCATCAACCAAAAAGCCCTCAATTAACCAACCATCTCCTCATTCTCATTACAGATGCCGCAAACGGTGCCGACGGCCGCGGGCTTCTCGCCGTCGTTCGACTACAGCACCTTCCAGTTCGACCTCTCGTTGCTATCGGACGACTACACGAGCTCGACGACCAATGCCGTCCCGAGCAGCCCGACTGCCCCAATATCCACCCACCACCTGCAGGTGAAACCCATCAAACAGGAGGCGCGGTCGCCACGTCCAGGCTCGCCAACGGCTTACCCTAGCCCAACTTACGCGGCTTGCCTCGGTGGCGAGCTGTCGCCTAATTACTCGCCTAGAGACGCCTCACCCGCGTACCCTACGAGTCCCTATTACGTGCCTCAGAGTCCCCAGAGTGCGCAACTGTACCCGACGAGCCCGGAACCCACGATGACGACGACGACGACTGTCGCCGGGGTGACGATGAGCGTGGGAAAGCAGCCCGTGAAGAGGGAGAAGAGCTTTGATTTGCTGACGATACTGCAGGAGTCGAGGTAGGTCGATGTTGAGTTTATTTAGTTAAATGTACATGCGAAAGATACTTGAATTGCAAGATAAACTGGTTACTTGAAGAGTCGAGTAGGAAGGTAATGAACCACGAAATTCCCTGTCTCATTGCAGACTTCTAGCAGAAAGCCTTGGTTACAAAGAAGATTCGACAGACTGTACAGTGCCTTGCACGCCACCAAGAACAGAGGAGGACATCTACAACAGCCTGGACGCCGATTTCTTCCCCAAGAAAGACGAATCCAATCCTCTCCTCAAGGAGATCCTCTTCAAAGAGGAAGCCCGACTATCCCCGTCATCTGTCTCCTCCTCTGTCTCTTCCTCCGCCTCCACGTGTTCCTCTTCATCCCTAGCCTCATCCCCCGCCCCGCCACCCTTAGACTACGAAAAATCCTCCCTCCGCGACCTCCTCTTCCGCAATACTACCACTACTACCACGAAGAACGACACTGTAAAGATAACACTGACGAAGGATGTAAGCGATGAGGAGTCGAAAGGCAGTGACCATCAGCTTCTCCGTGAGGTCCTACGTGACACAAGCTTCCAGCGGAAGTATAACCTGAAGCCTGTGGACCTTGGCAATGTTGGTACGGGATTCGTTGAGGACATGGTTGTCGTCGAAGCTGGAGAATGCGTGGGAGATCTGGCGAGGGAGCAAATCGAACCAGTGCTGAGTCTTGCCATTCAGCAGCTGCAGAAGGACTTTGATAACACCTGCGTTGCCCTCGGCATCCATCCTGGTGAGTCGATGTTTCGATATATTTTGTATATATTGGGAACGTGTTGATGATTAAAACTGTTAGGTACCTAGCGATGGTTGATCTAAGGAATAATAATTATGGGAGCATAAATATTTATTGGAAATATAAGCCGATATTAAAGGGACGACTTTATATGTAATTTATATGTAAATGTTGTTTACCTCTTCCTATTTTGATCTAATGAATAGACACTGCAAATTAGAAATAAGTTCTATAGTTAATGGTTTATTTTTTCATATACATTCAATATCCCTTCTCGAATATATCAAAATTATTTACCATTACAAAGACAATAAATATTTATATAATACACATACATTCGACGAGGTGTATTATATTATCATCATCTCTCGCGCTCGCTGCTCTGTATATAAAACGTTTCCTTCCACTCTCGCGTCATTCACAGAACGAGATCCAAGTGTCTGCGGGCGATCAAAAACATGACCTTACCTATCTCTCCTGCTTCACGCGCGCACGCAGCGAGACAACAATAAATAAAACATGAAATAAAAAGATAGCAGATCGCGCGCGGGTAGACAGCGACAGCACACTACAATATCTTGGGCAACTCGCGCGCGCGCGCGCGTATAGTCGTAACTCAGAAAACGCTCTCGTTAGCGACAGCTAAACATAAGACACACACATACACGCGGCCGATTTGAATGTGTAAAAAGGGATTAATATCGTGACGGATCGGCGTCGGTCATTTCCTACGTTCGTATGTACATGCATGCGCGCTCTATTTTTATACCTATTATAGGTAGAGAGAGAGCGGAGAGTAGTCGTTCTGGAAACACAAAGCGAGCGCGGCTGGGCTACCTTGCCCCGGGCAAGTCGGGGAATAGATCGCTCGCTTTCTCGTCTCTCATGGCATTTTTTTTTCTCTTTTCTCTCTGTTGCTCCTTCGGTGCCTTTATATATACGCGCGCCGCTTACGAAAGTTGTTACGACAGGGGGCACGACGCGCGCGGCGCTACTTTATCTGTCAAGGTCACGCGCGAATTTCGTCGGTCGCTGAGGATGTTGTGTCTTGGGAGGATGAGGTACGATGTATATATAAGAGATCCGACGTCATAGTGACTGTGTGACGTACGTCTGAGGAGGTGGGAGAGGATTTGGGGAAATTTCGCGGCGGTAATCGTTACGAAACGCCGACTTTTACTTCGAGCGGATCAACGAACTCGAAAATATTTTCACTTTTCTCTTGCGTGCGTCAGTTTTTGTGTATTGACGTATAGTGTTGCGGTGTATAGGATGAACCATTTGAATTTGGAGATGTGTGAAGCAATACTTGAAGAAAAATATAATGCGATGTTGGAAAGTTTTTATTAAATATTCTGCGACGATAGGTTTAAAAAAATTTAGAAACATTTTTTTATCTAGAAATTTTTTCATTATCGTGAAATACTATAATCAGATGTCAATTTTTTTTTCAACTTAATTTCATACGTTATCTTATTGATCGCATAAACGTTATTCAATTAATAGAAGGAACAAGCGTTAGAGAACCGAGCGATTAAAAACTAGAATATAAATTAAAGTCGCGGAGTACTGTTAGAAAAAGCGTTATACACACTGAATCTACAAATACCTGAACCGAATACCTCCAAATTCAAGAAAGCTATATACAAGCCAATGAATCACACCCGATCCTTTTTACATAAAACTCTCAGACACACCGCACGATATCTCGCTTTCCACCATCATAAATCGGATATATATATCCATAGACTAAACGGATGCTATTATGTGACTTCAGTTATACCGAGAACTGCATCAGCTGAGACCACTTTTTTACTGTCTCTCTCTCCCGTGGCTTATACATAACTTTTATTTTAAAACCGACCGCGGGTTAACGCTCAATACACCTGCGTGACGTTAGATATCCCTCGATTTGGGAATTCCCGCAGTTCATTTTTGCCCGCGGCATTCCGGTATATATCCACGGTCGGCTTCTTTCTCGCGCATATATAAACGGCCGAACCGATTTTTTTTCTTCTTCTTTCGCGACGGATTTTTGTCACGAAGAGAATACATTAGGTGCGGGACACGCTGTGCTCCTAATGAAGCAATATACGATAATGGCTATACGCGCGCGCCGTGTGCGTCTATGCTAATCGCGCGCTAGTCGATCTTTCCCATTTTTTTTTTATATACGTTTTCGGTTACATATATTATATACCGAACGGGGGATCGAGTTATTTGTTTGCGTTGTCGGGGTTAATAGCTGCGATGTGTCACGCGATAAACCGGGACGCAGTGTATTTGATTTATTTCTATAAAGAATAAGGTTGGTTATTATAGGCGATTTTTCAGCCGTCAAGTTTTTCACTAATTTATGGAATATCGTATAGACCGTCGTTAATTGACATAAAAGCCTAATTAATTTTCTATATATAATACACAGCGAATAAAACGCCGATCGTTTTCTTATCTCTTTATAGAACCTCGCCGCTGGAGCGCGGCGGACGTTGCAGCTTGGGTGCAGTGGGCCAGAAGACAGCTACAGTTACCGTCTGTACCTCTGGAGAGTTTCAATGTCGACGGCGCTACTCTTGCCGCCTTCACGGAAGAGGATTTCTGTCAAAGAGCTCCACAGGTATGTAACTGATACACATGTTACATAAAAAAGAAGTATACTCGTGATAAGAATCAAAATTCCTCCACTTACGCGCAATAATCTAGAAAAAAAAGAAAAGCGCCATTAGCTCGGACAATAACAAACAACGCCAATCACCGAGCCCGCCGAATCGTCGTCGTCGTAGCGCGACTACACCCCATAATTCAGCCATTACCATCATCAGCTGCGCTCTTAGAATCGTCTCATTAGCTCGCTCGCTTCGAGCCCCGCAATTTCAGCCATAAGTGGCGGCTCTATGTCTATACGTATATACACACAAGTCGTCGAAGAGAGATCCGTGGCCAGCGACACTCCGTTAGGGCTATTAGCCGCGACGCGACCGGAAAAATTTGATATCTCGCGCGCTCAGCGCAACGCGATTAGAGGGCGCGAGCGCGCGGTTATTGAGATAGAGCTGTAAAGCGGTTTGGTTGCGGCCGCGTGCGCGCGATGACATTTTTCAGCGGAGGGATCGGCTATGATGAAGTGGGTGGGTCGCCCGAGGATTATGTCCTTTTGTACTGGAATGGGATTAATTAGTGGGTATAGTAGCTTTGGTTGATCGAAGTTTGTGGCTGGGAGAATAAGTAGGTAGAGGTGAACGATGGTTACGTGGTAGTTGATACCTTGATTGTACGTATGCAAAAATTTTAAAAGGAAGGTGCTGCGTTTTATATATAACGAAGTGAGGATAGGAATTTTAGCGGTTTGACGTAGTACTTCATTAGGTTTTATAATTATTTTCATTACGCGGGTTCTGGTAAGATAAGAACCGCCGTTTCATTAAGCTCCTATATATATATATATATGTAAGAAAACTACTTTATAAATATACGTAGATACAACTTGGCGCGATAACTGATCTCATTCGTTGGCCTAGATAATAATAAAAAAATACTTTCGAGAGGGGAAAAAAAATACAAAGACGAAAAAGCGCTGAATAGGAGCCTGCTGCTACCATAAGCCGTTCAATGTACGCTCGAACAAGGTTAATTTCATTTCAAACGAGATCAATAATCGAATACCTCGTAAATCATTCTAGATTACATAGAATGAGTACCACCGCCGCCCGTGTACGCGAGAGAGATAGATGTATATATATATACGACACATACCTTCTGCGCCCCGTTACCCAACCCACACGCCTTATAGTAATCAAATCAAAATACCTGAATACCCGTCATAACTTCCCCGAAAATTCCCCTAGCGCGGCGTGAAATCTTTATTTCCTCGGCGAGCCTTGCAGTGATAATATACCCTTATACGTGCGAGAGGGAAAGAGATAGAACCTTTGTTATAGGCGCCTAATGCGCACGGCGATAACCACGGAATTAATACAATATGAATTGCAACACGTCGGGGGAATGTCCCGGCGCTCGCCAAAGTAAATAAATCTCTCTCTCGCGCGAGTGAGCGAGGCTGTAACAATGGAGACCTCGTATATAGCGCTGCAGAGGAGAGTTGAGATAGGGGCCCGCCGCGTTGAACTCGCCGTGTACGCGCGCGGCGGGCGCGAGGTCGACTTGTGTGTGTGTATATTGGATAGTTATAAGAGAGCGACGAAATGGAGGCGCAAGCGAGCTATATGGCTTTGAAGTTCGATCGTAGAAGGTTAATAAGTGCGAGCGCGAAGTTGAAGTTGTTTGAGTGATGATTCATTTAGGAAAGGATTCGATCTGGTCTTGGAAGGAACGTTTTTTAGAGGGATATTGGTATGAATTATTTAGAGGATGGTGTTTTTATATATTCTTAATTGGTTTTTTGTGTTATTATGATAATGGGGAATGATTTATAATTAGGTGAAAATGATTTTGCAGAGTAGCGTGAGCTTTTTGTATAAAGAGTTTAAGACACATGAAGGATGAAAATCGTTGCGACTGCTTTTTCAAGTGGTATAATAACAGACGTGTGCACAATTTTCAACGCACCGACAACACACGTGTGTTATTATTTAAGCTCTTAAAATACGGTAAACTAAATATATTGAAATTAAAAGCGAGCGCGCACGCAGCAAAATTATATCTGGTTAATAATATACCCGCGCCGCGGCTAAAGTAAATCAGTAGAAAAAGCACTGGGTGTGGTCAGACAGCCAATAAGTTAAAATATATATTCCACCGCGCGTGTATGTGTATATGTGCAGCGTTTACGGTTTTTTATGGCCTTTAACGTTTTTACGCGCAAAAAGAATATATCGATTAACTTTTTAATTTGCGTGTGTTTTAAAGCTTTTTTAAATTGCTATATAGTATAAGAAAAAAATAAGCATTCCCTTGTACGAGCGTTGGTGGATTTCGTTTTTATTGCAAAAATAATTAAAACGAATGTAAAATGGGTATTTAATTGATGCGAATAAATTTGCAAATTGACAAATGAACAGGATTTTTGAGTTGATTTTTTTTTTTTAATGAGAACAAAGCAGTATATAAATATAAGGCGGTGTAAATCCTTCACGAACGCTGGGCTTTCAATTTTTATGCGACACGCGGTAATATAAAATCATTAATGCGCGTATAAACGGGTACGTCCACACCAATAATCCTTAAATGTAAATCGTAAATTTCACCCACATAAAATCCACGCATATACACTACAAAAATTGTCAGAAATTTAGAGCTAGTAGCCATCACTCTAAGCCCATAAGCTTCCTAAAAGAATAATCATATGAGCAACGCAGAAGAAAGCACCAACGAAACTCTCTCACTCGCCTCGAGCTGACCGCAACTCAAGACTTCTCTCTCTCAATCGCACACACACACTCACATAACCATATATCCCCGCAAGCAAGGCGCGCGCGTACGCGCTTGGGTCCGCGCTCGGTGAAAGTGAATTTCCGGGAAATCGCCGCCGCGCTCATGACGTCTATACGTGCGTAGATGCACGAATCCGATCGCTACTGCTGCTGTTTTCCGGTTCTCTCTTTCTCTTCGCGGTGTATATTATACGCGACTTTTTACTTACAAGGGGAGCTAGGGCTTGCATCACACCGGGTTTTACCCGAGGTGAATGGAATGAGAGATGCACGGTGGTGTATAATGCAATTATGTAATTAGATCCTTTTCGCCGCGGCGTGCTGACGTCAAAGGAGAGCGCGTGCTAAGTACGAAGCTCCGGGTGTTGCTTTGTATACGAGGTTTTAGTGGTCGACGCTCATGCCTGGGGTTTTACCGTTGCTGTAATCACGGCTGTTGGGTAAACGCGGAGGTTTACTATGGGTTTGGTCCCGGATTTCATTTTATTTGAGATTTTTCATTGATGCGGTTTTCTACTGAATAATCTCGAATAATTCTTTTATACGTGCGGCAAGAAAGTATTATAGCTTAAATACACGCTGTGTCTCGACTATTAATCAGTTATTCGTTCACCAATATAATACCATGATATTTGATATTTACATTAATTATAGAGTTCAGGTATAACCTTGTGCAACACAATTCATATATTTTTGCGCGATCGTATGCGCTTTTTTCCTATTATACCTCCCCGCGCACACAGCTCGTATAATAGACAGTCTCTCGGTTATAATCAATTTCAAAACGATAAGTAACTCTCGGCTACAATTTATTTTCACATTTTTTTTTCTTCTCTTTTTCTCAATAACGCGGCGCAGATGGCAAAGGTTACAGCCACACTGCTCTTTACTTACTTATACACAAGCCACGACATATACCCATAACCGCGAATATTACAAAATCCTTAAAATAACAATTACACCGTTTGTATATATATCTCTGGTGCGCAAAGTCACAATTAAAGCTCCGTAAAACAATGGCTCGTTATTAATAACGCCGCGCGTCCGCGCTCTCGGAAAGCAGCCATTTTTTCCTAACGAGAAGAGAAAAAATCTCTCTTGAGCAAACAAATCGCGATTGTTATTCTCGCGGCTGCTGTTACTTTCGAAGAGAGGCCGAGAGAAAGAGAAAAAACACGCGCGCGCGCGCATTAGCCGCGCTAAATTGTCATGCGCGCTGTCGTCGCGTAACGGTCCGCTCCAAAGTCAATGACGAGGGAAATGTGTGTCGCGCGAGCGAATATAGCAATTATAGGTTTCATGCTTCGTGGAAGGAAAAACGCGTACCTATATTATACTCTCGCGACGTGTATATAGTATATACACGTAATATGCGCGATGGAGAGTCGATGAGTAGTCCTTTGCCGCGCTTGCGCAATATATAACCCAGCGGTTGCGGTGAGCTACTTTTGTGATTTTCGTTTTTTTTTTCGGCGGGCGCCACAGTCTCGCGTTGAATCATCGGCTTTTATATAGCGGGCATCGAGAGTTTTGTGACGCGAGCTTCGCGCGTTTTGTGTGTTATATCGTGAACCGTAAGACTACTGTTTATTTTTGTATGTGGGTTAAAATGATCGTTCGTTTACGCTTCGTTGTCCTTATTTTCGTTTTATTTTCATGCTAATTGTCCCCGCGCGCGCGCGCGCGATCGACGAAACCTAGAAACGCACATAATATATACGTTCGATAAATTTGTTTGGGGCCTGTTCTATAGAATATAATATACGCATGACGCAATAATAAACAATTATGGTATATTCATAAATGATAGAGCATAGAAATGTACGAAAACTTCATGCACAACGTGTATAATGTATACTAGCACTAATATGCATATGAATATAAACAGTTACAAAGTTTCTTAACCCACATATAATACATTTCGATACACACAATAGAACTCTTTCTCACACGTACAGAGCTGCGCGCTACGAATATACAAAGTGTGCTGTATACACAGTCGAGAGCCATTTAATCAGTCGCAATTTATAATATCCACTAATGTCCTTTCGAAAGCCGCAGCCGTAAATTTTCCATCTACAATCAGCCCAATACTTATACCAAGAAAATTTCATGAATATATCATAATCGGTCATCATACACATACACAGACAGAGGCATGTCGAACGTGTCAGCGTCGCATTCCTTGCACCCTTCCCTCTGCATTTTTTCCATCGAATTCATCGCACTTACACAGCTCACGGCAGCAATCGAATCTTTCCGGTCTGCTCTGCGCGCGCCGGCAGCATTTCTCTCTCCTGTATAGTTGCTCCCACTCCGGTATATAAGCGCGGAAGTGGGTCAGCGACGTCGCCGCGCGATATCGCGACGCGACTGCTTTCTCTTGGCGCGGCCGATCGGGAAATTCTAGGCGAGCTCTCGTGTATACGCGTTTTTACGAGCTCCTCCCGTCTCTCTCTCTCTCTCTCTCGCGTTTATATATACCTTCCTCAATCCTTCAACGACGAGCGTCGAGTAAGTGTATATAGGTATATAGGCAAGGTAGGTTTTCCACTGCGGTGAGAAGTGGAAAGACATTTTCTGCAGAAGCGCGACGACCAGGTTTGGTTGTCGGTGAAATTATATGGGCATCGAGGTTGTTTGTTTGTTTGCTCGCTCGCTCGCTCGCTCGGCTACTTTTTTGCTGCGGAATGCTGCTGCGCGGAAGATTTAATGTGTGTTTTGCTTTCTTTGCGCTAAGGTTTCGAGTTTGATAAAATGGATATAATTCGATTCTTGTTGGGTGTATATGTGACCTAGTTCGCTTTACTTATAACACACGTGTATAATTAAAATAAGTTATTTATTATTTAGTTTAATGCGTGTATATGTATTATAAGCCTCCGCATACTTCTCTATGGAATAAATTCTACTGTATTCAGAATCGTTATACGTATGATTTACGCCCTGGAAATAATAGCACAACAAATCAATAACTTATCGCTGCGATCGAAGTTTAAAAAAAAAGTATCTACGTACATTATGTGCATTCTGTAGGTTATATTGAAATAATGAAAATTTCGTATGTTGTACGTCGAACGTATGATGTAGATCAATTGTGAAAGATACTCGTATACGTTGTACAAATTTGTAGGGTACTTTCACAATTTTGACAATGGGAAAATTGAAAGCGGATAAGATATTTTCTATTTTCTAAAATATTAAAGTGTCGATAAACATGTATAGGTTTCGATACTTTGCATTACATGGTTCCTATTATTACACATAATATATGAGAAACGAGAAAATAATTATAATGAGATTTTAGAAGCTAATGTGCCAACCCGTCGCAAACTAAAAATAAAATTGTCACAAATGCGACAGAACACGACAGCTCGAGCTTATATTTAATCCCCTCATGCCAATAAATCAAAGACCGACGAAATTAGCATATAATATCATAATACAACCCAATAATCTAACTGCTGTCCACGTCTATACACTGCACATTTACCGTTACATAACCCACCGAAAAACCGATCGCTATCCCCATATACCCGTCGCAATGGTCGCCCCCCATAATCTTCAACTTCATCTCTGCCTCTCGCGAATTTTCACGCGCGAGCTACACGTCCGCGTGTCGCCTTTCGTGACAGCCGCGGCTTCCGCGTCAGATTTCGCCGGTCGATTATAACCGAATCCGGGGGGTTTTTCCCCCTTCGATTGCTCAAAAGCCTCGTTACGCGGCCGCTCAGCTCTTACGTATAATATCCTATTTTTGCCCCGTTTGGAAGGCATTGTTGTGAACGAGCGCGCAGGTGAGGCTTAATTTACGAGGGATTGTTGCGACCGAAATGAATCTGTCCGGAGACAAGTTTACAGCTCCGTGGTTATTCCTTTTTTTTTCGTTCAACATAGGTACTAATATTTCAATAACGATTTCGCGGCTCGATATAGCGCGCGACAGGTTTGACGCGGCTGTGGGTGTTGCACTGACGTCAGAGGGAGAGAGAAGTTGCTTTCAATTAGGTTAGCGGGCAATGATACAATCGGATATGGTTGAGTTTCTTCGCGTCGAGATAAAATTAAACGTAAAGCAATAAATAATCATCCGAGATTGTAATAGTATGGTGCTTGCGCGTATGAGTATATAGATTTTACCGTTACGGACGGAGGAATTTCTTCGTTCTATCAATAATCATCACCGAGAAAAGCCTATAGCATTCGAACGGACAATTTTATTCATCTTTTACACATCATCCGAATCAATGCATTTTTAAAAAAAATTTATCACTAGTGTATAAAAATATATATAACTGCCACTGGTCCACATAAATCGGCAATTAAAAATGCGTCGTCTCTCTGTTTTTTGTTACAGTGTGGTAGCATGCTACACGCCCAGCTGGAGATCTGGAAGGCAGCAGTGGAGGAGTCACCGAGGAACACGCTCGCCGCGTCCTGGACACCGAGCAACGTCGTGCAGTCGCCGGGTAACGCGAGCGCCGGCTCGTCGTCCTCGATCGACGGCAGCGCGCCCGGTAGTGTCAAGGGGTCCTGTAATATGGACTATTCTGATGGTAAGTGTGGGGTTGTAAATTGACAACTTGTATGAATATTTTTACTATAGGTAATGAGAAAGAATTGACTGAAAAGTTTACGCTTATCGTAAGATTTAATGAAATCAAAATTTGTATTGATAATTAAACGTTGTAACAACTCCAATCATCTTTTCTGCATTATTTCAGTTCTATTCAAAGATTTTCGTGGTTAAAAGTTAAAAATAACATATTATCTTTAAAATTTTTGAATTTCTCCTTGAGAAATTCTACTCGTGCTAGAAATAAGCCAAACTTCACTTATAGAAATATTAAAATAAATAAGTATATTTAGCAAGTCCTTATCTCTAAATTTGAATAAGTGAAATGCACTTCAAACAAGTGAATATCCACTTATTCAAATTTACAGGGTTCAGTTTACAAAGAACTCATTAAAAACGTCACTCCAACGTATCACTTCAAAAAACTTCACGGCCAACCTTCTTATCGTCTGTTATAGACGAGGACGAAGCCTCGAGCCCAGCATCCGGCACCACAGCCACAACCACCACTACCACAAGTACCACCGGTACCACAGGTGGCGGCAAAATTCGGAGCAGCGGCTCACACATTCACCTCTGGCAGTTCCTCAAGGAACTGCTACAGAGTCCAGGTGTACACGGCTCGTGCATACGTTGGCTGGACCGTAACAAAGGCGTCTTCAAGATCGAGGACTCAGTACGCGTCGCTCGGCTCTGGGGTAAGCGCAAAAATCGTCCCGCCATGAACTACGATAAACTCAGCCGCAGCATCAGGCAGTACTACAAGAAAGGCATAATGAAGAAGACCGAGCGCAGCCAGAGGCTCGTCTACCAGTTCTGTCATCCTTACTGTCTGTGAGTGACGAGATCGCGCGTGGATAAGAATGTCTTTTTCGATTCGAGGGAAATTTCCCTGACGTTTTCGTTGGTTTTAATTGTACAGTAAGGTGAAGATACTTCTTTCACGGGAAGTTTCTCTCGAATCGAAAAAAAGAAATCGGTATGGAATGGGTGCGTGTGAACGTATGTGTGTTTGTATGCGGGTTGCGATAACCTCTCCGCGACTCGATCGACTTTTCAAGTCGCCCCGGCGATTGACGAGTAGAAGTGAGAGAGAGAGAGCGCTGGAAAATCGGCCGATCTTTGATCAAGATCGAGCCGCGGACAGCCGCGGTCGCAACTCTTTCGCGTCTCTTTCCCGCCGCTGGGAAAGGGATAATCTCTCTCCTGACACTTTTATTTTCTCTTCCCTGTCCGAAAAGAAGTGGCGAAAAAACGAATGAATGAAACGAGACGTGTGGGAGTGCATGTGTGTGAGTGCGAGCAAGCGTAACGGGGATCGGGGCTAGATATCGGCGCGTATAAAAGGCGCGAAAGCGTCGCGAGACGGCCGATCTTTCGGCGAGATTATATAGCTATGCCTATATTGCTCGACGATCGATAAGGTCTTTCTACTATCGAGATGGAAATTGTTTACCTATTTATATACTATATAAAGATTTCGCGGGGTTACCTCGGTTCCCGTATATTGAGTGACTGCGAGAGAGAGTGCGCGCTGAGTGATCGGTTGAAAAACTAATAAGAAAAACGATCCGCCGTGCGCTCGCCCCTGTTCGAGAACGTCCGGCGAGGTATGTACGCGCGGGTCTCCCGAGTACGCCTATGTGGGCACCTTTTATTTCCTTCTATTCTTTTTTCTCGTGCATGTATATACTTGCAACGCGTTTTTTGTCTACCATCGCGCGACGAAGAGTAATTATTATCGACCGATTTTTGTTTCTTCGGATCGTGTATATAACGAGAGACGAGTCGATCGGTACAGAGAGCTAGAATTTCGGGAGGTACGTCCCAATTCGCCACTCGCTTCTCTCTTCGTCGCGACGATGTGTGTTTGTTTTTTTTTCTTCTCATTTTTATTAAGCTTTGTTGTTGAACGAAAAAAATATATATATCTATATATAAAAAAAAAACATGCGTAAAACGTAAGGAAAAAAAAATCATTAAAAGAGACGAAGTCGTTTTGTCCACGATTGCTTACTGATCCCGTCGATGTCGAGCTTCGCGACGTAACACCTCGCGGCCCGGTCTTAGCGCGCGGAACTTTTCGCTGCTGCTTGATCGATGCTACCGTTATCTTTTTTTTATCTTCTCTTTTTCGCCAAGTAACTTTGCATTTTTCACGAAAATAACGTTTCTGTCCGAGAAATATTAATCACTAACATTTCGAAATCGCCAATTTTAACGTAGTGTTACGGTACTGATATACAATTCTTCAGCTGAAAGAAAAAAAAAATTGTTTGCGAAAATAAAACTCGGTTTATGAAGGAATTCAACAATATACGGTGGGTGTTCGTTTAACTCGAATGCTTTGAGTCCGATGGGATCGGTGATTTTGGTCCCATATATCTATGATATATTATACTTGTATGTTCCATGAACGAATAGTCTGTAAGTTGTTATTTAGCGTTTAAGAAAGGCTCACGTGAGCGATATTTTATAACATTGTACACTTTATAAAGAAACAATATTGCACGTGTTACATACTACTCATTTAAGTTTATACGCAATCAGTGCACGTAGTTGCTTTAAATTTTAAATTATAATGATTATTATTTTTATTTGATGTTATTGAATAAAAAGCGTTCATTTAGGTGATAGAAGTAGTATATAGCCAGTGTATACTCGTTAGATTACTTTGAACATTAATATTTTTCACATACTCAGTTGACTATTTTTTATTTAAAAATACTCGCCTTAATTTTAAGTTTTCGTTAAAATGCACAATTGTCATCGTCAGTATGACAATTCTGTGTTTTACTGTGAATATATGATTCGCTCGCCTCGTATTAAAAAAGCACTGATCGATTTTACTTATTAATGATGTATAATACTCATACTATTTTACAATTATTTACCAAATTTTTCCTAATCTCAAACAGAAATTCGTAATTCATTCATTTTGATCATATAACAGATAAAAAATGTTCCGATCGATATTCAACGTTCCTTTTTAATTTTCAAGGCGACCGGAAACAAGGAATACTATGTTTATTTTGTAATTAGATATTTATATGTCGTCGATAAATAATCTTTAGTTTGTATGAAATATAAAGCTTTTCACTCTATTGATATACTCACTTGTAAATAGCCGTATATGTACTCCCAGTTTTATAAAAGTAATTATTTATTCAAATGTAATTTTTTGGAATCTCCATTTTCTGCTTGTTTTTAAGCTTAATTTAAAAAGTGAAAGTAGTTATTACTAATACTCTTTACACGTGATCGATCTATTATCTTTCAATGTTAAATACGTAAAACAATTTTTTCGAGGGCTTCCACAATACGTAATAATGTACAAATTTGAAAATTCTAATAAAATTCGATTTCGGAAGAATTTTAGTTTTTCTATTGTACTTTAATAGAAAAATGTTTAAGTGTATTCTAAATACAAAATTGTACAGAGATTCACACATGTATTTAAAAAAAAATAAGACAAAAGTTAAAAAAAAAACTGTTTTGAAAATTGTTTGTATATTTTTATAACAATATTAAATTATATAATGTATTTTATAAGGCTATACAAAAAGTTAAGAATTTTATACAGGGTGATTCGTCTGCAATTTAAAAGTAGAATATTTTGACAAAACGACACAGAAACGTGATAACGAAAATGGTTGAATCGAAAATTCTATACAGTTATGATGTTTGTAATTTATTTATTGCTGTTAAACTTTTTTATTATAAATGCTCCTGGGCGATAATTTTTTATTTGAACTCCGCTGGCTGTAAAGCTTTAATTTGTAATCACTTAGAATGTTATTTGATTCTAATGAAACGAATGGTACCCAGTTTAAAAAAAAAAGAAATATTGATATTTTTACAATCGCATGTTTGCATTTATAATAAGCAAAGGTTATCATTACATGTAATACTATTGATTGTTAGGTCAAATCTATTTTATACTCATTTAGATTTTATAACATATTTTATGGAGATAAAAATTTATCCTATATCTATGCATAAGCGTCCAACATTCAGATGAACTGTTTACAATGAAGAAACACTATTATACATATATTTTGTATCACCAACGTTATTCGCTGCTGAGATTAGTGTTTACACTAACCATTATGCAAATGCAGATCTACAATAAAGAAAATAATTAAAAAAATGCCTTCTTCCATTTTATGAACTAATAAAAATCCTATCTCAAAACAGTATTTAAGTTGCTAGATTTAATGAAACTATAGCCTACTATTTATTAAATATTGAAACATTTAAGAAAAAAAATCATTTTTTGATTTAAGAAAAAATATAGTCGGTGATATTTTGCATTATACAGACGCAGCTATTATATCATATAATAATTAATAAAATCAATAATTAAAGTGAGTCACGAGGCTCATGCATTTTTAAAACGAGTTAATTCACATTAAATACCTTGAATGAAAACGATTACATTCTGAAATTCTGACGTCAATGGCACCTTAACGAGTGAAATAATTTCAAAAAATTTTGCAAGAGGTGATTTTTCCCTGCCGTAACTGTTCCGCTACTTTCGTGGTAAGCGAGGAAGTGTTTTTCTCCTACTTCTGTGACGTGCGTACTCATAAAGAACTAGAATTAAGCGCGCGTGCGCACTTTCAACTTCGTAGAAGAGCGAAAGTAATCGGCAAGGTCCTTTGGTGAAAGTAGCTGATTCATTGGCTACTGGCCTAATTGATGATTCATTCGGTAAACGTAATTTTGAAATTTGCATATACGAGATGAAATTCTGTGAGTAATAAAAACAGTACGTTTACTTTTTAATCTTTATTATTGACAGTTGTAATAGTTATAATAGGCACGTTTTAATATATACTGCTTCTAAACATGTTAAGTGACGTCCGTTCTCCTTTAAGTATTTACAACAGATAAATGAAATGATTACAATCAGAATCTTTAATCATAAATAATATTCAGATAACAAAGAAATATTTATATTTATATTCTATTTATAATTAGAATATTATTCAATTAATATTATACGGTAAAAATAATATATTCTGCGACGTTCTTCAGAAGTGACTCATGGTTAAGCTTCGTTCATTGTTATTTCTTTTTAATAAACAATTTGAAATAATACAAATTTATTATACAGTAGTATCTTTGTTACAAGAAAATTTTCGACTTCTTTATATATTTTATAAAAAACATCTTTCTCACTCAGATCACTTCGTAAATACAATTACTTTACGCGCAGGCGATGCAAAAATCCGAATCTATACAGATTCTGTTGATTCATTATTCATATAAAGTTTCTTTTATTTGAACAAATTTTCTCGCGCTCTTCGCATCTCACTCCCATCAGGCATCTCTTCTTTTCCCCCTTTACGCGAGAATTCGCTGCAATACGCGCGCGGTCTTCTGCATAAGGGCGGTCGCCGCGGCGCGGCGTACATATACACCTCGCAGTGGGCGTCTCTCCCCCGTCTTGATTTACGACGTTTTAATCGCACAATTAATCTAACACCTTGTTGCAACAACACCTCATTCGGGACGAAGCACCGCGCCGGTGCCGCACGAGAAAGGCAAAAAAGTAAGAGAGAGAGAGAGAGCCACGCGCGAACCGACGATGATAAAGGCAAAAGCGGGCAAAAAGGAGGCGTAAGCGCGAAACAAGGGGGCGGGAAAAATGCCGCACTCGCGTACTCGCGCCGGCGCATAGAGATCGATTACGCGCGCGAAATATGAATCGGCGGACACGTACTTACATGCGCGCGGGGCACGCGCGCGTATCGCCTTTTCATAAATAAAGGCCGGCACCAAATTGGATCTCTCTCTCTCTCTCTCTCTCACTCTCTTTTCCCTCGCCGCGCGTATACGTATGTATATAACCGTCGTATACGTATATATATGGGCGCATCGCGCGTCGAGAAGAGAGAGAGAAGAGGGAGAAGATCCGATAGAGAGAATTTTTGCGCGCGCGGGATCGCTTCGCGGCTCTTTTATATATATACAGACTGGAAGCGCGAGCTTTGGTCGAGAAGGAGAGAGTTGAGCCGCGCTCTCTGACCGAGGGATGATTTAATACGAGATATCGCTGGAAGTTGTAATGGAGGGTGCTTATAAAAACTGAATGTTTATTAAAGGCCGCTTCGTTTGAGGATGGTGTTGGGAAAGCATCAGTTAACGTTCGAAGCCGCTCTTTTCTGCGGGCCCCGAGAGCCAAGGGTAGAGAGAGAGAGAGAGAGAGAGAGGCCTTTATGGCCGGACTCGGATGCTGATCTAGCTGTGAAATTCTTCGCGCGCGAGAAGGGAGATGGCGGGGGGAGAGAAGAAGCGACCGATGATAATGTACGAGACTTTTTGAGAATTATTTTCAGAGCGCTGTATATACTGTGTAACGTAATTTTCTTCTGCTGGGATCTTTACATTACTGTGCTCCTCAAATTGTGTTTATATATATAATATGCAGTGTCGAGAAGATAGATATCTGTTTGGAGTAACTGCAGATTGCAAGTATACATAATTTGAATTTAACTTGAAGTGATGTTAAGGAAACAACGATTATAATCTTTATAAGTAGGTAAAATAAGTTTCTCGTGGAAAAAACATGTAGATTGATGTTGAAAAGTTTTAAAAATAATTTTGAGTATAAAATTTTCATTTAAGAATAAATAAAATTAATATGTGGATATTAAAGTGCTTTTACGTATGAGCATCATAAGATAGTTTTCTAAGTTTTATAAGTTTTCTCTTTTATCCTGATAAAAAGGCAATCATTAAAGAAATGTCGTTAATTTTATTGGAGTATTGGAGCGAAATTTTAGGACACTAGGATCAGTTTTTTTTTATAGTGACCTGAGGTATGGATACTCGTCGTAATTTAATTCAGTTAATATGATACAATTATACAATATGCTTTTTCAACGCTTTTTTGATAAGATGAAGAACGATTTACGATTATTTACGATTATATTAATTAAGACATAGTAGTGTTTTTGTAGTCTCTATAACTTATACGATGTAACTCTAAGTTCTTAAGATGACCAATGATTGGTAGATTTACCTTATGGTTTCTAGAATACAAAATAACCTAAATAACCTTTGATAGTAGAAGAGGATCTTTAGCTTCTAGTTGAGTTTCCGATAGATACACTTTGTCTGATTTAATGAAGGATCCTTATAGTTGAAAAACTTTAATAATGTTGTTTTTCTTCTCGCCAGTCGTAATATATTACACATGCTATACATCTTGCTAAAGAGCTTACAGATGAAAAATCTTGCATTATCTTACTGCTATATAAAAGGAAAGCCCCTTTTTCGTTTAGAACCACTAACGGCGAAAACTACTGATATCCATTCCCAACTTTTTAACTATATTATCTTCATCATCTTCATGGTCCCCGGAAGGTTTAGTAATAATAAAATCTACCCAATTCCCATTAAAATATTATTATGTTATTGAAAAAGTGATTTATCTAATATATGAATCCTCATAATCGATATGGAAATCATCGTGGAGTGTGCTCATGGGCTCTTTATACCGCCTGCAGCCGCGTACCTTCTCTTGCACCGCTAGAGTGTAGTTGGAAAATCACCCACTAGATGGCGAACGGTATTCTACAAGAGTCTTGGCGCGTTCAGGCTATAATATGAGCTGACCTACTCGCTAGCTCGCCTACAGTATTGTGTAACACACGTATTGTGTAAAATTTGTAGAGAATTATTTGTGTAGTTGAACTGCAAAATTTTTACACACGTATTTTTTTCATTGTTGAAATTTCATTGTTATATATAATTTATTAAGTTTAATATGTTATAAAGCTTGTAAATCGAATATTCTTAGGAATATTCGTAATCGCTTTATAATTGCAAGTATATAATATATTATATATATTGATCTTTTTGTCCATTATTTATATTTAAAGTTAAATCTTTCTTTATAATTAATGTTTGACTATTGGGTATTTTATATATAGAATGTTCTATACATATGTTTTATCATTAAGGTTTTATATTTAAGTTAGATAAGTAATGAAAAATGCCTCTCAGTAAGTTTATATGCTATTAACTATACTTATAAAGAAACTTTTTATTAACAATTACGAACAATTGCATTAAGATTACTTATACTAACCCTAATTATTATAGTCTTTATATTTACAATGTAAAACAACTAAATTATTTAAGCATATTAGTTAATTAAAGTGTTACGTCCTGCCTTTAGTTAGTTTTCTTTTCGTTAGTTTAGTTTAAAAAGAATAGGAAGAGGAAAAATTTTAAAATTTTTTATGACATGAACTCGCGTCCTTTCGAGGGAAGGAAAGATTGAGAGCACATGCCCGCGACAGGTATGAATTCTAAGAAATGCGAAGCGTCCCTACCCGCGAAAGCGTGGGCAGATGCGCGACCCTAGGTTTATCACCTAGCGAGGGAATGCGCTTGATGGCAAATGTCCATCCAAAAACAAAATTTTACCGTTATTCCCGGAAGATTTTTCTACCTCCTTTCATAGAAGTGGAAATTTTCCACTCTAGAATACAAAGAAAATTCATTTAATAACCCTATTTTTACATTAATAACTGAATT
>UXGD01002790.1:0-23678 GCA_900474315.1 Torymus auratus | reverse complement strand
CTATAATCATCAGTGACTACTTTTCGTTCATTTTTCTCTTGTTAAGTTTCCATAAGAAAAACTGATTATTTTTTAAAACCGTGTCACAAGACAATTTTGAAATGTTCAAAATGTTTTCGTCTATTGTACGACCTAAAGAACAAGAAAAAATTTTATTACAGAGGTGTGCCACTAATTATTTTTTTTTTTTTATTTATTTAATTTTTTGAACTCTTTAACTATGGATAATTGGTAGAATTCCTCATATAACGGTATATAATAATATATAACGATCTCAATAAATACACATTCAATTAAGAAAAAAGTATGGTTAAACATTGTCGTTTTTATATAAGTACCTTTCTTTATACATTTCCGAGATACATATTACACCATACTATTTATAATTGAAAATAATCAATGATCCTAAATGTTACATTGATTATTCCGTACACATTGATCATCTGAAATAGTTCTATTCCCCAATTAATTTGGAAAGACCTAACCCTGAATTTATAAATAATACCCCTTCATCGAAGCAAATCTATATATGCAATAACTTTTAAAATTCTCCTCTACAACAAAAGCCACTTTTTCTTCGACCATTCCAACAATACAATAACAAACATTCTTATCTGAAACCGGCCTACGTGACCGCGCACGTGCGCCTGTGGAACAGGATCGCGAGCGAGACGATCGCGGCCCCGCGCCGCCAAACGAGTTTATATATTCGGCGCGGAGCAAGTGGTTCGCACGACACAGACCGTGTCACCTCTCTCACTTGCTTCATATAAGTAAACGCCGCCGGATTTTTAATAAGCGCGCGCGCCCGAGGAGTCAATGACGCGGCCAGTCCTTAATATTTATCGCGGCGAAGAAATTTGTCCGGGATTTACGCTAAATTCCTCAACTTCCGCGCGGCGACGTGTCTCTCGAGATAGGCATCGCGCCGCTCATGTGTGTTTATGACACCTGATTTGCGTGAATTAAGATGTCGAGGTTGTCCTGTGCGGTTGGGATGATGCTTTATATTCAGCGAGGATTTTTCAGCTAGTCTCATGCTGTACACATTATACAATTGCGAGGATGAATTTAGATTCGCGTGAAATTCAACTTAATAAGTCGGCGAAGTGAGGTAAAGTGGAATTCGCGGTGTAATAAAAAGATTATCGCGCGCATGGGGCGACGATGATAATGACTGTGTGATCTGCAGCAGGTGTAACTCAACTGTACTTGGCACATACATGTAGTTCACCGTTTAACAACGCCTATTCGAATGATCCACGGCGCGTTTTACGGTGTCATAAATCACAATAAAAAAATTCCATAAAGCTGTATATATACATTGTCAGCGCTCTCCCCCCTATAATTACCAGAGCGTAAAGAATATTTCGAAAAAAAACGACAACTATACAGCGCCTCTCGCGCAACGTCTAATCAAATTTTACGATTCATGCGAGAGAGAGAGAGAGCTCGCGCAGACGCGAACAATGACAGCCGACAAAGAAAACGAAAAGAGCGCCAAGTAGATACGATATATAAATAAGAAGAGAGAGAGAGAAAAAAAATAAGCGCAGTGGGAATAATACAGAGGAATGTATCGATGCACGGGAAAAAACGAAGGGCAGCGACGGAAAATTTCGACCTTGCGAGTGCGGGAAAATCGTCCGCCGCGCGAATGACTTCATCGTCTCGAGCATGATGTATGTGTATACATACAGTTTTGCGGAAAGACATACCCCCGACGTGCGTGCGCGCCGACAAGGTAACTCGCTCCTGGGATTTTTTGCGAAGACGGAAAGAGAGAGAGAGAGGCTTTTCGCCGTTTAGTCACTTTAGTGGGGAACAATGCAGTTTCAGCGCGCGCGACTTGTCATCGCGAATACCAATTGAGGTCTAAATTTAGCGACGATGGGAGTTTGTGTAACGTAACGCGCGCGGACGAGGAAAGTGTTACTTACTTGCGACTGAAATTTGGATTTGACTCACGTACGATGTATACGGTCTCTCTCTTGTGACTTGCAGGTTCTAACGATCTCTCGCGGGATATCTTTACTGCCAGGTTCTATAAATCCCGATTTCGTCACAGTTATGCCATCTGTGCCTGTATAAATTGACAAAACGCGCATTTTCACACTACCACACTAGTTCCTTTCGGCATTTCCGGTACAAATTTAAGTTTTTACGTCACGCGTTATATCGGCGCGGCGCGCGTCTTATCTTCATACGGATAACAAATGGCTTTCGTCGAGTGTCACTTGAAGGTGTGGCAAGTGTAGTGAGAAAAAGACACGAGCGCCGCCGTGACGTTCGCGAGGTCCTTGGCACGAAACTAATATTCCACATTTTCATGGATTCATCTAGCGATTTTCACCGTTGACTCACGCACGCACGCGAGTATATACCAGAGCTCGCCTACTGATGATTCACCCGCGACTCTCAAAACTTCCGCTCTTTTAATTACGGTTTTGCGGACATTGCGGCTCTTCACTTTTGGCGATTATGAATTAAATAAATATAAACTTGTGATTAATTTGTGTGATTTAAGAGGTAATAAAAGTATAGTTTGACAATTAATATTACGTTTTAAGAAATCACCAAACCGTTCATCTCTTAATCCTTATCATATCATAACCCTCGATCTATACAAGAAAGAAATCAATAAAACCTTGTCGCATGATCATCTCAACCTACAGCTTACCGCACCGACACGTGCACTACACGTCTCTCTAATCCACATAAATTACCTCTACGATACAGCGAGCGCCTCACCGCGACAATTATCAACCCATCGATTCGCACATTCATTGTCTCTCTCTATCTCTCCCATCGCTATATACCTATATACATAATACACTCGCTGGCGACTTTCGCGCTACTCTCTCGCCACGGTCAGCGGGCCAAGGCCGCTCTACTCGCGCGAAGAGTCGCGCGCCGCGCATGATGCATACGTGTGCGCGTGCACGCGTACTTACACGCGTCGCGCGTTTTGCGATCGTGTCACTGACCACGTGCTGAACACGCGGAGGTTTTACTTTTCGTATATATGTGCAAAGGTGCACGACCGAGTTGACGTGGTTTAGTGGAGTTTGATAGGAAGAGATTGCTTCTTAACGCGTTTTAGTCGTTATTGTATCTGGCGCCGCGCGCAACGTCGTATATTGTCTCTACTTGACGATATCGCGTGTGTGGCGCCGTATACGCATATATACATTGTCATCGATGCAGTGTGTGTAATGCGAGGTTGAGTATTGCTTTCCGACACGTTTGATATCTTTGTTAACGTGGAGGTGGTAATAATGATACGGTAAAAGGAAAACGTGACGGTGAGAATTTTGCATAATATACACTGTTCTGAAATGATCATGTTAATATATTGTCGTTAATTAAAATTACACAAATAACGAGCCAGTCTAAGTGCGATGTAGTAGTTACAGGATAATGTTATTCCAAGGATAAAAGTGCAATATCGAAAGTTATAGTTAAAGTGTGTGCGATTGAATTTCATCTATACAAACACCTCTTATCGCAAATTTAGTGCCTCATTTTTTATTCATCAAGCGATATATTAGTTTAATTGTTTCAATGAGTTTGTCATGGTGTTGCGTGTTGGTCAAGCTTTTTAATTACATTGTACGCTATTCTATCACGACGCTTAATGTATCAATTAGATTTCACATACATGCAATTAAATTACGGCCTATCAGAAAGATAGTTTATCTGAAAGCGCATAATTTAATGACATCTTACAACGCAATTACCGAAAATTCATGATCAGCGACTGTCAAAGTAATCGACATAATTATACGTGACGGCCACCACGTCGCCGAGCCTCATTGTTTCCAAAACACACACACACACACGATCGTTCGCAAAGTTTATTGAAAACTCTAACGCCGCACGCGCGAATGACTCATTACGATTCTCTATTGTAATGAGCGACTGAATGGATTATCATTGCGCAAGGGATGGATCCGAGATATATCTATATCAAAAGTCGATAAGGTGAGCCTGCACTTGTTGCACATGACGTACCGAGGGCAATAAATTCATTATATTTTCCATCTTAACGGGAGTTTAGCAATGCCCGTAGCATCTCTCTATATGTGTGTGCACCAAGATACAATGAAGTTTATTTATGAACAGGCCGCGAGTAAATAAAACGCTCGGATTATAAATTACCCGTTGTCTAATAAAATGTCGAGTTAGTGTACTTTTCAAATTGCTGGAATGCGCGGGATTGAATGATGTAGTTATAATGCACGAGATACGAATCACGTAATAAGCATAAAAACGTCGTTTGCATTTAATATGTCTGATGGAGATTTTTACTCCACTTTTGTATATAAACAAGCGAAACGCTCATAGTGCTGAAAAACTATACTTAGCATTCCATATTTTCCGATTTCTATTTTGATAAATTTGCAGAATGGATACAGTCGTATATTTTTTTTTATGTTTTTCGTATAAATATTAGTCTATTGGAGCAAAGCATTTAACGCAGTAACATACTTTTATTATAAGTGAAGAATTATATTTGACATGTAAAACTGTAATGTATGGAAGTAAAATATAATTAATAGGACATAAACTTATTACAATGGACAGATAAAGACATTATAAAATGACATTTAACATCTGGATGATTTCATTGACCGCAGAGTAAGTGTGTCAGTTACTATGCCTTGTGCAGTTACTGGATATTACATACACTTTCAATTCTACACGGAGAAAACGTTTTTGGTAAATTTTACTTTTTTTTAAAAGAAAATTTACTTACATTTTTTCTGCAGTAACGCTGGGACGCACTCGTCGTGTGGGATTTTTTAGTATTTAATTTTACTTTTTGAAACAATAATTTTTATGATTTTCGTGGAAAATCGACTGATACTGTGATAGTCTGTTTGATCAGACATTTAAAAATTGGACTGTTTCAGAAAGTACATTTGATACAAAAATAAATAAAATAAATAAAAAATTGGATCCAACCGCTACTACTAAATTTTCTTATAAAAAAAGTAACAAAAAATTTTTACTTCGTGACTCAGTAATTCAACTTTTTTTGGCAGTAGAGTATATACTGTGCCAAAATTTCAAAATTATGCGATACCATTAAAATAAATTGCCAAATGGACATCAAACCCTCGCAATCGTCAGACTAAAAATACCCTCAATTTCACAGGCAATAAACCCTGTATATCAAAAACCACCCATGAATTAATCAGCGGCGATAAAAAGCGCGTAAAGAAAGTGGTCGTTGATCTCCGTACGGCAACTGCAACTCGCTTATATGCGCTTTATGCCGCCTTGGACAGATTTATGTGTGGCGAGGTCGCAACCACCTACTAATCAATCGTCTCTCGCTCGCTTACTCTCAATCTCAATCGCAAATCGCCGCGCGCTCACAGCTGAAACGCACCTCTCCGACCTTAGATGTGACTCACTCGCTCGCTATACACAACTCGCGACCTTATTCGAGTGCAGCCTCATATAGGACTTTCACCCGCTATAAGCTTTCTCGCTCGGTGAGACGAGAGAAAAAAAACACGAAAGAAAGAAACGAATGTCTGTATAGGAAGCGGATCTCGCGCCGGTGTATATTATAAGCTGTAATGACGTCAATAAGGCGTGCGCGCGACGCCGATTTTTCCCCGACACGGAAAGTTACTTCATCGAGAGGATTTTTCAGCGGGAAGAAGGAAGAGGGATATAATAATATTCCGGAGGAAAGGAAGTAGCGGAGGAAAATTCGCGAGTAAACGCGAGTGGCGAAGGAAATTTTTCTATGACTGGTAAGAGAGGAGGTGGAGGTACGTATAGTACGTGGTATCGATTGTTTTAGCGCGCGCGTAATGCTAGAGGATTGAATCACCGTTGATCAGGCTTCACATGAGGGGTTCGCGTTGGTTATAATCTTTTTAGCGGCTCGCCGGCTGTGATTTTCCCCTGACTGCGGTTGAGCTTTCGCGAAGTGCGAGTTGCGTCGTATAGGTGATGTGTATAATAGGAAAGTGCGCTAGTCATTGGTTTGCTAATTGAAAACGGAAATGTTGCTTCTCATGGATCATACTTAATTTTAAATTAACGGGCTCTTGATATTTATATGTATGCGGATAGTGCTGAAGTAAATAATGAAATATAGTATGATTTTTAAGCAATAAACAGGTGTAAATGGAATAATTATGTCGGATAAGTGGTGCAAATAAATAAATTTAATTATACTTTTATATAAACGCTATATTTTATGAGAATTTGTCTTTTTTAGGGAATTGGCTAATTTTGTGGGAACTTTGCGCTTTAGGTCTATTTATCCAATCTTTAAGGCTAGCTAAGTGAAAAATGCATTTCACAGCTTGCGATCAAAACTTTATTTTTACTTGTTGATTAAATACCATTTAGAAAGCTAATATCACTTTAGTCTCTTTCGTGGCCAAATTAAAAAGGATACCTGCGTTGCTAGGTTCCTTTTGAATATTAGATTTTTGTTTTTGTTTTTATTTTTGTTTGTTGTAATGGCTCCAAATACATGTTTATTTATTTTAATTCAATAACATAAACTTAAGTACATGAAATGATTCTTGCATTATACATTATAATAAAATTAGTATAAATCATTATGCAAACAATACTTTAAGTCTTTTTCTTTTTGTATATCTATAATAGATATTGACCAACCATTTAACCGATCATGACTTGAAATTATCATTATAATAGTTATTATGTTAAAACTTCAGTCAATTAATGCTGTGTACTTTTCGTTCATAAATATTGTTACGTAAAACTTTATTGACCTTCCATTATCAATACCTTGGATTCCTGAGCTATAGAGAATATCAAAATTGAAAATCATAAAAGAACCAAATCATAATCATTTTCGACTTTTGGGACATTTACATTGGACTACCAAAACATGAAGTAATATAGACATTTCTAAAAGAGATTATATATTACTGTTCTATACACCTCTCTGTGTAATTATTCACAAGATTATTCATAGAGTTAACGAACGATTTTATTGAAATCAATTTTGTCATTGAGCTGTTATTTTGTTATTCATTTAACGTATTTAAATGACCTCACTAAAATAAAAGTAAATTGCAAAACTTATACATATTTTAAACAAGATTCATTTTTCTTACCTATAAGTTGATAATTAAATATAGATGACTAATAAGTGTTTTCTAGCAAACGGATCATTTTAAAACTAAAAATATATAGTCAATCAAATTATGATGAAAATTCCACCTTCCATTGATACGATCGGTCTGCAACACTTTCTCTCCTCGAAAACTGCAAACTCACGCTCTTACACCTTCAAGGCCACCTGGCAGCCTCCTTACTCCGATTCCGTTAAAAACTCAGCTACACGCGCACGCGGGACTTACCGGTTACACCCGATCGACTTCCGATAGCCACCTCCGCGAATCCGCGCCGCCACAAAAATTCATCACGCGGATCAAGGTAACACACGCCGCGCTATGGCGATCGGAATTACCGGAGCGCTCGGCTCGCGCGAGTTGTGCAACTTTGACGTCAGCCGCGGGTCGTTACACCGACTGCTCCGCGTGAATCACCGAGGCACGGCAAATCTCGAGATAATGCCGCCGCCGCTGCTACACCTTGCCGTTGCTGTGGTTTTCTTTTTCTCGCACGTATATCTGCGCGCACGGGATGGATAGAGAGAGAGGGAGAGAAGTCGAAATTGTCCTGCAGACGGCGGCGTCACGCGGAAATGTGTTATCGTGCGGTGCCGGTGGATAGCTAGAAATAGAAATGGTAAGCTAAAATAGGCGCTAAGTGGGTATTTGAAAGATGTTTCCTGTTGAATTGACGCGCGCGCGAGTGAGGTTATAATAACGTGTTAATGGGCGCGTTTGATAGGTTCGGTATTCATGAGAGCGTAACGATATTATATTATATGTGCGCGCGCGCGAGGCAGCTGTGTTTGGGGTTGGTGTAGGAATTTTAATTGTTACGTAAGATTTGGCGCTAATCGGGAACGTCGTTAATAAATATTGTAATGCGCGTGCTATTTTTATCGAAATAGTACTCTGCAAATAGTAATGTCTTATGCGATGCAAAAGATGTTTGTGGAATTGGTTTTTAGGGGTTGTCTATCAAAATAAATATGTAAATTAAGATGATTTTGAATACAAGTTGTTTGTCATAAAATGTAGTGATATTTGTATAACTTTTGGTATAAATACATTTAATAAATAATAAATTAAACAAATGTTTGAAATTAATTTTATGTTGTTATTTACGCTGAGAAAAATGTTGTGGTAAAATAATTGCAATGTTTGATTGGAAAAGTGAGAAAGAATTAAATTAGCAAAAAAATTGCAATAATTTATGGTGAAAATTGACATAAATTTATCGTAATTTTTACTGTGTAGGAAAAATTTCCACGTAATTTTTACTATATAGAACAAATTGCCATAAATAAATCGCAATTCTTACGATAGATTATTATGGCAATTTTTTTTTATATTTCGAGTCTGTCGACATTTACAATCAGATATGGTAATTTTTACCACAACATTCTTCTCCATGTATTATAATAGTTAATAATGAATAGCAAATACATTCAAAAACATTTTTTTAAACTCAGAATTAAAAATAAAATATAAACTCCTTTTTTAATATAAAAATTCGATAATACTTCAATAAACCGATAACATCATTACTATCATAAATCACAAATGCCGTCTTCGAAATAGGTCATCAATTACCATCTCGACCCGCGGGAATCACAGCCACCGCACAGCGTCACTTTTTGCAACATGACAAAAACTGCCGGCCGGATATTGATAATTATACACGATAAAACATTTGTTTATATACAGGCTCGCTCTGCAAAAAAAAGTTCCTCATTACGTAAACCGACAATGAATGCGCGCCACGCGGTGCAGTCGACTTTAGCGATAACGCAGTTGTTATTTTTATTTTCGCGTGCGCGTTCTTTTTTCGCACGCATAGCTATATCTCTAGGGCATCAAACCGCAGATTCATGCCTCGCATCTGACTGAGTCACGGTCAAGGACGGCGATACACACACACGCTCACAAATCGATTTAGTTCTCTCTATAATCCTCCAGCGCGTCTCCGCGTCTAAATATACATAGACAAAGCGTATGCGAAAAAACCTGTTCCTCTCCAACAACACTATGATGATAATTATAACCGCGCTGTTACGCGATATATCGCCATTCACAGTTTCGCGATCGAAAGTTAATCGATCGATTCGTCTTATTTCGATCGATTCCTGCGCGCGCACCTGTTTGACAGGCTCGTCTCGATCTGAGCGTGCGGACCGACGTCAGAGGAGAGCCTGGTGCGTGCGCACTTTGTTACGATATTTCATATTATTCAACGCGGGCGAGCCAAGCTACTTATGTGTGTGTGTGTGTGCCGCCACGCTCATTGAGAATTCACAAGGCCGGGGGGTTTTACCCATCGACACGGATACCATTTTAAAGACTTTCGCGCGCATTGCACAAAGAGCAATTGCGAGCAGAGTCATAATATACGTGTAATTTCACAATGCAGGTGGATCGCCGATCGATCTCGGTGTGATGCTTGGGGTTTGCGTGAACTTGACATTTTCAGTAACGTGATAGCGTATAATAGGTTAGCTGTGTATCTGTTTGTTGCATGGCCTAATTTTTCATCATGTAAGATAACGAGTTTTCCTAGATTTGATCCTTGGCCTCATTGAAGCTTTCCTTTAGTAGAACTCATATTTTTATTTAAATAGTTTAAAGTAGATGCTAAAGCTAAAAATTTGTATAAATGATTGACAAGGGGGTGAGTTATAATACCTGAATTCCAAAGTGATACAATAGACTTACCTAAAAATGAACTGTATAGGTCTCTGATTACGAATAAGTGAATAATCACATAGAGAACAGTAACTCTTGTCATTCATATATACATTAAAAATAAATTATTTAAAAATGAATAAATTTTAATTTACTTATTAAAAGTAAAATAAAATTAATTATTTGTCCAAGACCAATTAAAGAAACTAACTAGTTTATACTGTGGATAAACAATAAAAATATTCGACAAAACAACAACATCGCACTAGAAACCATATACACGTGTGCCATCTTCAGCGATGAATGAAAGAACAGATTCTGGCACGTTCGAGAGAAAGAAGACACAATAGGAGACGCGCGGCGACGTAAATCGAAAGGGTCTTTGTGAATGAACTCTCCTTGAACTTCGAATATTTGGCTCTCGCTACTCTCGCTCTCTCACCAGCTGTGTGTCTGCGCGCAAACAACAGGTTGAAACCTGCGCGGACGTGAGCGCGCGACGAAGGAAGAAGAAGCCGGCTCGCGAGAGCGCACTCTCAAGTGGGTCAATCGAACGGCCTATAGTAGTGAGAGTGTGTCCTCGTGTAATCGTGCATCGATGATGCAAGAATCCCAGTCGGTGAATAATTTGTTTAAATAGGCGACGCGCGATGGTTCATTCGATGATTTTGCGGGGAGAAAGTAATGCGGTGCGATTTTGTGTCCCGTGATTTTCGGTTGCAAATTTTTAAGATTAAGGAAGCGACAAGTATTTATAGATAAGGTTTTCTAATTAAAGTTCAATAATATTTAATTTTAGAATTGTAGGATGTCAATGTTATTTTTTTCCCTTTCGATTTTCCTTCATTACTGTTCCAATTAGCAGTTGACATATTAGGCGATTAAGTGAACCAGGAAGATACAGCAAGATTTAAAAAAGTACCTTCGCGACGACACGGCGGTTCTAACCGGTTCGTCCTATAATCACAGATGTCCAGGTGATCTTTTCTTAGTCTGTTGACGAAGCGTAAAGATAACAATTGTGTCGCTTGGCCGATCACACGCCATCTCTGACAGATACAAACGCGCGGGGGCGTCTCTCGCGTATGTAAGGTACACAATCAGCGAGATGAACGGCGTCGTTTGATTGTAGGATTTACAGAGGTTGTGAGCAAACATAGCTTTATCTCGAAATATCTTTTTATTGAATGAAACAAATTCTCCCGTTTCGTTGATGTTTCTATATAAGTATATAGCTTTTGAAATGATCTTTTATTTTTACTTACGTCTATGTTGACGTCAAACGTTATCTTTTTATCGCCTTTGGCTGTGAAACTATTAAAAAAATCTTGTAAGTATTAGATAAAACTTTTCTGCGGATTTAACTAAATATGTGTATACTTTTACTCTGACCTACTAAATCTCAAATATATTAACCTAATTAGCAATTCACACCCTTTTAATATTCGTCCAACTAACCTCTCCATTCTAATCATCTCTAAATATCTAACCTCACTATCACTCACCTTATGCAACATTATGCAAGAAACCGGAGAATCTCGCATCCCAAGTGAAAGTCCCACGTCACTGCGCTCACACGGTACCAGAGTCCCATGTGTTCTCCACAAGTTCAAGGAAGCCCGTCTCTCTCGTTCTCCACAGTCTGGTAACGGGACCAACACTGGGGGGCCCAAATAATTGCGCAAGATGGATCCAAAAGATCTTTCGTGACTAAGGAACTCGGACGTCCGCTTCCGATGATTCAGAGCATTCCACCGCCAGTTCGATCTGACGCGAATGCGCGCGAGCTAGATTCTCTAACGCCTTGCCTCAAGGTTCCGAGCGGAACAACCGTGACACGCTGCAAATGGATATAACCATGATCGACCGGAATAAGCGGAATCCGGCGTTTCGTTAGATAATCCGTATTCGGGACTTTTGAGGTATTGCGTGTGGAGCTTAATCGGTTACGACATCGGTTATGACACTTGTGACGGTTTTGGTTATTTTTATTTTGTTTTTTTTTAAGATGCTTTTAGATTGTTGTTATTAAGTAGCTGATCGTTAACCTTATCGAAGATAAACTTAAAACACAATGCTTTATTTATAATCGTTCAAAAGATCATATCTTATTGAATAAATTAGATAAATGCAAATGAATGTTTAACTATCTACGTAAACAGTTGCAAGTTTTAAAAACATACCACGCATAGTTTATACACTTATTGTCTGACGATCGGTATATCGGCACGACCGGCTAAACTTAGAGAGCAACTATATGAGGAAGAATACGATAAATATAAGAGGAAAACCTTAATGAACTTCCTGCAAGTCATCAAAAACTAAAAATAGTTCTGTCACTAAAACATTGAATTATACAATCGCTCGCCTTGCGGTAGCGCGAGCAACGGGGAGAAAAAGAATTCCCTACATTTTTTTTTTCGATGACGTCCGTTTCGCACAACTCAAAATTTCCATATAGTATCTCGCGCGTCCTATACTACAACTATTACTACACTCGTCGTGACGCGCGCGCTCGCCTTTCGACAAACCAAGCAATCGTTCCATTCACATTTTATTCCTCATTAGGCACGCTACCGCCAAAGAAAAAAAAAAGACACCTCTGCGAGATTACACAACCTTAATAGTGTAAAACACGCGGCGTAGTGACGCGCGTTTCTCGCGATCTCATTCAAAATACTGTCGATCGGCGTTTCTCAAAAAATAAAGAAGGAAGGAATGGGAGCGAATAGAAACGAGGTTACGGAACGAGATCGTGCCTATATATATATACAGGCGGGTGTCGCGACACCTTCGTGGTTCCGCCGTGTCGCGCCGATCTTGTCGTCGAGTATAGACATTGCTCGGAGATGAATGAAATTTTCTCGGAAGTCCGTACGCGCCGATGATTCAACTGTCTCGGCGCTCTTTTTAAACGAGCGGCGCGTATTTTACGCGCCGCGGCGTCGCAAGTCGCGACGCGTTATGAGAACTCGATTCTTAAAATAGAGAACGATGGATTTTTTTTTGTAATTCATTAGGAATCGGTGTTTGGGTTATTAATTCAGTCGGTTGGCTGGTTTGTGACTAGTTTAAACGTCGTTTGGAATAACTGTAGACATTAATCAGGAACTTTTTGTATGGTTGTAAGCATGAACGATACGTTATTTACTAAATATACAATAATTTAAAGGAAATCTAATGAATATTAGTCGCGAGATATAAATATGTTGATTAATTGGTGTGATTCAACTCGTAGTATCTCACCTATTCTAAAAATATAAGAGAATATATTTTCAAGAAAGTAACACTTTTGATTTCGATTTAAAGTTCTATGAGCAGATCGATGATGTTATGAACCATGTAACAATTAGTATAGCTGATAACAAATACGAAGAAAGATCGATAGCTAAAATATTTATTATACTGAAATTTGCATAATTGTATTTGTCACCTATGTATGAGCTAACTGTGAGTCCTGAACAGAAGCCGTTAATAGAATGAGTTGTTTAGTGACCAAACGTAAAATCCCACATTCCCTATTAGTTACTCTCTCAGGAATCGATCGAAAACCGATTGAACCGTGTAATTTGTAACCCGCGTCTGTATGATTTCCGCGCCTTTCAATTAGACGCTGGAGTTGGGGATATGAAACGTCGTCCAGCCACCCCCGCGAGACACACAGGGGGTGAGTGTCCTTCGCAACTTCGCGTGACGCACTGGAGAATTTGGCAAAGTTTAGTCATCCACGGAAGAAGTTTCGGGCGTTATACACTGATTCATTGGCCTGAATCAATACTCTTCTATTGCTGCCTTATTACTTTTACTTCCTGCGTTTTGACTGCAATACCTTTGGAATTTCTTCTCGCATTTTTTATGCGTTCCTCACTGTGGAATGTTGTTATCTGATGCAGATCTCTCAAGACTGATGTTTATACATACTTTAATATGTTTTTACTACTTTATCTAGATATATTATGAAAATATGATTTTTTGAAAGAACTGTGTAGTTTTTAATTTTACTTGCTGTTTTTATATTATGCTGCCGATTCAAATTTTATTACAAACACATATAATAGTAGTGCGACCGAATTTTTCGAGTTTTTTTCTGAGTAAAAACTTTCGATTTAAATTACGTGAACCTCGTAAGATTATTAATGTTTTCTGAGCCTTTGAAACCTTTTTAGTTTACGAAATTAATGTACCTAATGTACCAATTTTATCATTTACACTATTATATTTAAGTTTATTAAAAAAATTGGAAGAAATTTTCGAACTTTTCGGCCCATCTCTAACACATATATATAACTGTTTGAGAATGATATTGAATATCATTCTATAATTTATTCTATTTTGTCCATTAATAGCAATGACTTTATTTCTCTGAGTGTTCCTTTCAAACAATTATATAACCGTCTAATATTCGATCTTTTAAACATCCTTAATTAAGGGGGTGCCATAGTCGTACCATTACCGACTGAGCAATTGACACAGTTTAAAGCTTATTAAAAATAAAATACGTAGAATCACAAAAAATCAAGAGTACATTGCTCTGTGGTTTTGAACGTTCTATCATCCAGTAAAAGTTTGAAGTCGAAATATCAATTGATTTTTGGAAAAACTTTGAATGCAACTGAATTTTGTTTTGTTTAAAGTTTTTGCAACAGCCATTTGATATTTCGACTTCAAACTTAACACGACCCCGTTAAGGGGGTTTTCAATTACCTATATTTTGAAGTTTAAATATCATTGTCATAAAAAGATTTTATTTCTGATAAAGTAAGCCAACGTAGAAGTTGATAAATCTATTTTATGCCGATTGCAGACATAGAAAATTACTTAAAATTTTTATATTTAAAAATCTTTGGACCATAACTGCACAAAATACAACGAATTTAAGCTTTGTCTCAAAATAATCCATTAAGCAGTTCCAAAGAAAAGTTATATCAAAGTCAAAATATTGAAAATGCATTATCTCTGCATGATATATGTTTAGGATCCTTGGCTTACGTTATCAGAAATAACGTCTTGTTATAGCATATTACTTAAAAATACAGACAACTTTTCTTTTTCTACCGTAAACATAAGAAACAAAATACCCAAGTTGTGAAACAAAATTCCTTTTTAAACTTCGATCTTCAAAGTCAAAGTATTGAAAATGCATTATCTCTGCATGATATATGTTTAGGATCCTTGGCTTACGTTATCAGCAATAATGTCTTGTTATAGCATATTACTTCAATATACAGATACTTAAATTTTCCTGTTTTACCGAAAACATAAGAAACATGAAACCCAAGTTGTGAGACAAAATTCTTTTTTAAACTTCGCTCTTCAAAATCAAAGTATTGAAAATGCTTTATCTCTGCATGATATATGTTTAGAAACCTTGGCTTATGTTATGAGAAATAATGTCTTGTTATAGCATATTACTTCAAATACCGATATTAAATTATCTTCTTTTTTCCCTATAACAACATAAGAAACAAAATACCTAAGTTGTGAGAAAAAATTCCATTTTTAAACCTCGCTCTTTTGAAATTCGCATAAAGCGCCGATATGAGCTTTTTAATATTTTCACATTTATTTACATGAAAATAGTTCCCAAATCCGTAGTTATATCTGTAGTTTTCTTTCCACCTAACCCCATCATGTCCTCTGCGCCACAACAACTAATTAACAGCACATTGTCCCCTGGTCGTTTAACCGGACACCTCCCATCCTCCAGGACGAAAAATATTTGGCGATTCGTGAGCGCACGAGACGACACCTCGCTCGTTAACTCCGCGTGCGGTCAAACGTGTTAAAGGTCGCGATAAGCTCGCACTCGACTCCCCTGCGCATGAATGAATGAATGAATGGATTCGCGCTGCACTAGCGAGCGCAGTATCTTATCGCTTCTCACTTATACGCGCTTATATCTCTGTGGACAAACACAGCGAGCCCCTGCGATGGGAACGTGTAATGGGATCTCCCTATGTTGACGTTCTCGAGAGAGAAAGAGAAGAGAGATGATATTCGAACGAAAGAGGTGATGGCGATATAATGGATAGTTAGATTATATCTGTCATTAAATATTCTAATGAGGATGAATGCAGCTGCAGCTGTTGCTACTGGGGATACTGCGTATGGGGGCATTCGATACGCGCGTGACAATGGAATTTCCTTTTCTTCCAGTGCGAAGTGCAGAGAGGTGGGGGTAAGTGCGAGATGCAAGAACGTTTTCGCGGTGAAAAGTGAGACCGGGTAAGGCGATATGGGTTTGGCCTTGGGTTGGTCTTTTTACATTTGTCGCTGTTATCGCTCGACATGTGCAGCGCTGGCTACCGTATACGCGGCGTTACTCAATCTTATCGTCTAAATAGTATATATCAAAGGCGTAATTGAGAGAACCAATATTAATATTTTTTTTTTAACGCAATTTCCATTGCCACACGCGTTAGGTCACCGCGTTGTATATATTCCTGTGCGCTATAAACGTTGATGATTCTGTATAAACGCGTATATTATGCGCACAATGAATAAAATATCAATTCTCCGAAAGTTTTGTTTATACAGACTTTTATTTTACCAAATATGGACTATAGCCGCACATGCGTCACGTACGCGCGGCTCGCGTTAAGTAATAACTGCCGATTAGCCCACGAGCATATGAAATTCCATTAGAAACGATCACACCTTTAATTAATTAGTAATCAATGTCGATGATGCTTAGACTTGGCACCCAAACGTCAAAACGAACCCACAATTATGTCGCCGACGATGATCTTCGACTTCCATAAATATATATACATTCTTTTCATGAATCATCCGAATGTATGAATGTATATACGTTTCAGCGTCACTTGCCAGCGCCACTAATTATCTAACCTCGATAAAGCTCGGTTAGATAGTCAAAATAATGTGACAAACACAGGTGCATCGGAGAGAGAGATCGCTTGCAGTGAGTAAAGCACCTGTCAGCTCTGTCCGCGAGTCGCGTCGCGTCGTAACGCGAGTCGCGCGTCTATCTCTCGCGCACTCTGATGCGCGTTTCCGGAGGGACGAGAGCGCGCAGAAGAAGAAGAAGAAGAAGAAGAAGCAGTAGCAACGGCAAGGCGATGGTGATTCATCGTCTTGAATATAAAAAAAGAGAGGAGAAATGATCTCCATTACCACGCGTAAACAGACATCGCGCGGGTGCGCCACTCGAGGATCGGCTCGCGTCTGTATATCGGATTATGCGCGTTTTCGTGTTTTATTTAGAACCCGAGTGTCTAAAAATATTGTCGAGAGTATGGTAAATATTTTTTGGCGCTGTTTGGGCGGTTATGGACAGTACGGAGGATTATGTGTTGTTTAAGTTTTGCTTGAAATAATATTGAATTATATATGTGCAAAGTTCATTTATTTTGATGCATTCCATTTTGATGTTTAATTATGGGCTTAGCGTAGGCGTACCGGTTCTGACCACCATAAGGATCCCTTTTTTTGACTAGTTCTGGTCACCTAAAAATTCATTTAAGAACATGGATATGTGGCCAAAAATGGAGCAGTGGCCAAAACCGGTACGTCTACCCTATTTTTATTTATTTATGTGTTCAGGCAAATCAACGAGCCGTGATGGTATTTTGCATAAATTAGTGTAAATAATTAAAATCAAATATATTTTAGCGCTGACTTTACATAATATTACAAAAAAGTAAATCAATAAAATTGCAATATTATCGGTTTGTGTGTAGAGTTGATCATATAGCTGTATCAATTATTTTTGTAACACATTATTATATATAAAATTCATTATTTACTATATCTCGATTTTATATGATTTTAGAAAAGTTAAAATCAAAACAAAGAACATTTTCCTTATTATTCTTCATATTATTATGTAATTTTAAAATAAAAGTCAAAATTTAATTAGAGCTCGAAAATTTGATTTTTATTCTTAATTTAAATAACTTTAACACCATTTATTACACAAGTTTCAAACATGACCCATAAATCCAAATATGAATTCAATTCATATCATCCATAATGCAAGGAAAATTTCACTCCCCGTATTCCTTACCCTGAAAAAACGAAAAATCCAAACGCACCAACACCAACGCTAAATCACCCGCTAACCACAACCAAGAACAAAAGCCGCTCGCAAGCACCTTCTCTCTCGTTCTCCCCGTTTCAATCCATCAATCAATCCGCTCTGCATAACCGCCCCGTTCTTTCACTCGGCCGCCTACGCGCGCCACATACATATACGACGCTTGTGTATGACTCCTCTCTCTGTTTCGAGTCTCGCGAGCACGTGTCGCATATTATGCAGATGATCTCGGATTCGCGCCCCCGCCTGCATATTAGATCGTCGCGCGCTTTCCGCGTACGCCGACGCGGCGAAAAAAAGCTCAGCGGCACAGGTGTTCTCGCGAAAAAGCAGCGCGGAGGACGATGATGGTATATAGACACATTATACGCGTGTCTTCACGATAGAGAGAGAGAGAGAGAGTGCGAGTAAAGCTCATATGTGTGGGATCGCCGAGGCGTGAGTCACACGTGGTTATGGAGGCGATGACAGTTGGCCGATAGCTTGTGGACTGGCACGTGGTTTGGTTACGTTGGTTAATGAGGAGATGAATTGGTAGCGGCGAGATGAAGGTGTATAATAAGTAGGAGAGGAGAGGTGGTGAATTGGTAATCGGGGTATGAGTAAGGGTTGGGTGCGTGGGATCGCTTTGAATGGTGTTTCTTGTTAGCCAAAAGTTGGGTGTTGCTATCGATTTAGATCGCGAGATATATCAAATGACGTCAAGGATCATCTGTTGCGTCAGCAGTAATCTGCGCCGATGATGAAAGTAATAACTCTGTTATGTTGCGGATGATTTGGTTCCCGAAGTCAAAATCATTATCATGACTGAACTTTTTTGTTTGTTAATGGCAAATATTAGATATCGATTTATATAGTAGGTCAACAAACTTATGGATTACAAATATTGTGACGTGTGCTTAAAAAACCGGTTCAATGAAATCTTATATATATACAAATTGATATAACAATGATTAAAAAGTATATATTAATCACTTCAGTACGATTCTAAAAATAATACAATTTTCGAGAGTACGTCATTTTGATTCAACAAAAAATGCACTTTTTTCATATTATGTTTTAAAACCCATATATCCATGTACGTATTATAGCTCCTAATTACAAACTCGTTTCTTTTTTTAGGCGCTGGCATATAGGCAGTCTGGTGAGACGGCAGTTCTGCTATCGGCGATTTAAGGTGAGTGTCGACGTGTATTTTTAGTTTTTACAAACTTATACGTGTGGGCTCGACTTCATTCATGTATATCTCGCGTGATGTACCTTCTCCGCACACATTTACAATCTTTTCTCCTCCACCGCAACATCCTGTGACGTATGTTTGACATTTGGCCGCGTTGTTGGGTCACAAAATTTAAAGCAAAAAAAACGGCCTCTCGTAATTGTGCAAACGTTGGGCGAATTGTTATTGTTTAAAGGTGCAATGTCCTCAAGTGACAGGGGACCGCTGCGTTATGTAGCCGATTTTCCATTGAAAGGAGTTCACCTATAGGCGCGATTTATTCACGCGCGTGCCAGTGACGTGTCTCTTTGGTGATGTTACGGCTGAGCTATTTTGCGTGGGAGAAATGTATAACCGTTGGCTGCCACTTGACTTTTCTATATTTATGGCTATTTCATTCATGCCTATGAATTAGTGAGTATTATTGAAATTTGTATCGAAGAATAGCTACCGATCGAGTTCGTGCACTATTTTCAGTTACCTTTAATCTTTGAAAGTAGGAGTTTTATTCTTGTCGCGTGATGCTGTTCTAGCAAAAACTTGAAAGAATTAAAAATTTGACTTCTCAAGATTAACGGTAACTTGTTTTATTGAGATGTTCTCTTTTTATACTGTGAATCTTGAATATTACTGCTAATAAAATGATTATAATAAATAATGATTGGCAGTTTATTAGCAGTTTATTGTCAGTTTATGTAATAGTATTCAATAATTCATGATAAAAAAAAAACAAAATTTATTTGATTTTTTCTAAGGATCCATTTCCAAAATAATTATATTAACAAATCCATACTCATTGGCGACAAAATAGTATATAAAAATTGTGAAGTTTTTGAAAATTTCATGAATATAGATATATTTTTTATTTATTAAAAAAATCTTCCAAAATAATACAAAATTTCAACACTGAACGGAATATTTTTTCTGCCACTTACAACTTTTTTATACCCTTAGTATATATTAATAATAACAGACCGTCTTAACCTTCTCCGTAACTATTATTACTATTCTCCATGTGACTTTTTCACCGCTTACACTTGCCATTGAACTACTCTCTATTCTCGAGAAATCACACTACGAGCAATTTGAAAATCCCCAAGGTGTATAATACGCATCACATAAGCATATCTCGCCTCTTGCTCTAATATTAGGTAAAGCATCAGATTGTCAATGCATCGAGACGCCGCAAGGACGCCTCGCACAATCCCGTTTTAATAACGTCTGCGTGTGGATGCAATTGCAGCGCGATTTGCCTTGATCGGCAAATCTGCCGGCGCCTTGAGGGATAGAAAAATATAATCTCCGCGTGTACTTGGCACAATGAGCATCTCCCGATGGATAATTGTCGCTCTCCTTTGTACCTTCTCTCTCTCTCTCACACACATAGAGACTCTCCTTGCGGCGTGCGCGTGCGAGAGCGGAGAATTATACTCTTAATTGTCGCGAGGATGACTCGAAACTTGACTCAGTGGCTTTAAATATAAAGATAGTTATGACATTTCGATCGTCATTGTTTACCCTGAGGAATTGAGTTCAGCGATCAATTGCGAATTATACGCGTATCTCTTTTTTTTTCTCGAACTGATTTCTGCACCGCGCGCGGCCTAGAGATGCTGCGCGAGCTGCGAAGCTTATTGTTAATGGCGAAATTTGAAAAATGCATTGTTTTTTTCCGATATCATTGTTGTAATTGTTACGGTTTTGTTTTGCCTTTTTTATAACAATTCTTTTAAAAATTCCTACGACCGTGTGAAAATCGTTGAAAAAACTTGTACGCAAAAGACCATAAAACCGCGCACCAAAACTTCTCAAATTCACAAATCACCTTAACGATACGCAAGTGCTAACGATCCATTTCCAAGAGATGCAGCGAGAAACAAAAAACGGAGGATACGCCTCAGACGTCTTACATCATCGTTAACATTTGGAAACCGCAACATCCTAATAATCGCCGTCGTCGTCTGGCTACCGAATTACTGCGCGCGCGCCACGCGACAACTCAATCATCGCGACTCCTCAAACTTTCTCTCCAACCTATCGCGCATGACAAAACTCGCACTTTTGCGCAGAAAACTCGCGATACCGCAACCTATATCTCTATACACACACCGTGTATAATGTTTTCTTGCCGCGAAAATCGTGAGGAGGAGGGGCTCGAAGAATGTTGTTTACGCGGCGGCCGCGTTTTCGCGCGTACGTGCCATAAGAAAAAATCTATGAATTATCATCCGAGAGATGCATTGCCGAGCGGTGCGCGAGCGAGTTTTATATCGAGACAGAAAAAGGCTACGACTACTTATGCCTGTGGTACTTCGAGGAACGATGGCAGCAGTCACTTGGCTTTTTTCGTATATAATGTTTATAATGTTCGATTAGTGGGTAAAACTCGTGCCTCATCACGTAAAAGTCATTACACGTCGCGTGTTCAGTGACCAGAGAAAGAGATCACGCGAGTGCGTCGTGAACACCCGCCAGAGTTCTCGTACCTTCATGCGCGCTGATAAACGTGCGCGATACGACCACCTGTTGCATATATGTGACTCGGCGGACACACTTTGATTTTGTAGTCTTTCCCGCTACTTCGCCGGTGTTTGGTAAATAATCGGCCGAAAATCATGCTCAAATGTGTAAATATAATGTGCGTTGCGAGCGTTTGCTTATTTGCTTTTATTTTATAGGGATGAGTCAACGCGAGGCTTTTGTGTGAATTGTTTGGTAAATAACGAGGTTTCATGGAAGTTCATCTAAACCGCGATTTGGTTATTTAACGTTACGTTTATTGTGAAAAAAAAAAAAATTGACCTCGTTATAGCGTGAAATATTAAAATGTTATTTTTTGTTTCGCTTTATGTATAGTAGATAAGCGTTACCAGAAAAGTTGAAGTAAATATATTATCAAATTATTTGACCTGGTAGAACAAGTTATTCAAATAACAGCATTTGTAACTGAAATCATCATACAAAAGTGATATAATTCTTCTAAAAGTTTTACTGTTACTTAAAAAACCTTTTTTATGAAGTATATATAAAATTCCATAATTTTTTGCCGATTGGTATATAATTCCGAAATAACAAGCAATGTACGTTTCTGGCCATAAAGGTAAATAAAAAAATAGCTATCTTATGGTTAACATTTCCACAAGGATGGTGGAGATTTCATATATTCAAATAAGAGAGATGAACTTAAACCGATTTAAGAATACGGGAAGGCGCCTCAATGATTTCTGAGAACTTAAAAGAAATTCCCAGACATTAACGTAAGTGTCCAAGAGAAATTTCGGCTAGCATAATTTTCCTTTAATTACCATCCAACCTGTTTCATATAATACAAAAATATAGCAAATCTATGTGCCACATTACACAATGACGTCACTAATTTTCCATAAAAAACAATTTTTTCAACAAACATTCAATTATAATAAACCTAAACCTATTCGGAACAATAATATTAAAAAATTATCCACTTCCATAGCCATCATATTCACAAACGAAACTCCAAACCCAGTACATATATCCGCAATGACCTAATCCAGAGGGTCCCACTCCCCCGCATCCTCATCTATCATTCCCCGCGAGCTTTCCCCTCCCCATATATCCATGGAACGAGTCACCGCGCTCGCGCGCCCATACATAATACGAAACGCGCCCCCGAGACATACAACGATCGCGCGAGACGATCGCGCGCTAAAAATACGAGAGAAAGAGAAAGAGCGCGAGTGAATCAATGCGAAGGCTCGCGAATCCGATGCAGGAACCTACCGGGGAGATGTTTCGCTCTGATAATACAGCGAGTGCGTGTATGTGTGTGTATACGTGCGTACAAATGTATGGGTGGCACTTGAGGGAGAGCTAAATCGAGAGCCGCCAATTCGCGCGCGGTGTCGATACATCCGCGAGAGCGAACGGCTGCTGCAGGTCCTCGGTGCGTGTAGTTGGCGCGGGGTTCGTGGCCGTGCTGATGGAATACTTTTTTCTGCTATATTCCTTTTCTCGGTAGAAGCTTGTCGTCGAGGTAGAAAGTTGTGCTTTAATCGTTATAATATACGTATAACGTAACCGTGACTTTTACTCCGATTATAAATTTTAATATTTTTTTAGATAATCAAGGTATAAATATTGCATATCAGCGTAATATTGCACATTTCTAATTACCAAATATATACATTAAGTTAATCAACTATTATATTACTCGGTAAAAACTTGCAATAAAACCAAAACAAACAACTCGCAATATACAATCCTATATATTATATATACCCTCGTCTCGTCATAGCCCGAATTCCTATACTGACCGGGGCAACAGCGTATCACGCGAGGCAAATAAATGGCCATTCATGCCTTCAATGTTTGTTTACCTCGACTATATCTCTCGGCACGCATCACCACCCGGCCGTCGTCGTCGGTGTAATTGAACGCTATCTCGGACCTCGCGCGCGATCCGCGCAGACCACACACATCTGACACCTTTTAAACGAAGTAAAAAAAAAAAAGAAATTCCTCAATTATCATCCGGCCGATCGACGTTACGACCAATTAAAAATTAAGTTATACATACATATATATATATATACATACACATATATATATATATATATATATATAT
>UXGD01002789.1:0-23683 GCA_900474315.1 Torymus auratus | reverse complement strand
GTTTTCTACTTAACGGGTTGTCATAGTCCTTCCATTACCGACCGAGCAATTGACACAGTTTAAAGCTTATTAAAAATCAAATACGTAGTATCACAAAAAATCAAGAGCACATTGCTCTGTGGTTTTGAACGTTCTATCATCAAAACAAAATTCGGTTTCGTTCAAAGTTTTTGCAAAAACAACTTTATATTTCGACTTCAAACTTTTACTGGATGATAGAACGTTCAAAACCACAGAGCAACGTGCTCTTGATTATTTGTGATTCTACGTATTTTACTTTTCATAAGCTTGAAACTGTGTCAATTGCTCGGTCGGTAATGGTACGATTATGGGACCCCCTTAATTTTAAAAGAACTATTTTTTACAAAGCGTTTTTTTCTGATTTTTCGTTATCTTTCTATCACATTATAACTATGATTCGAATATATTTGTTTGCTTCAAAAACTTCAGTAGTGTTTAAGAGTAGTCTCAATTGTCCTTTTTATAAATCTAACTTTGTACAATAAAGTTGAATCGTAACTGCAATACGAGTAATATTTTTTTTGCATATTCATTTCATTTAATTACTTATTGCTGCTTTATATATTTCTACGGCGTTATAACATTGTTTACAGAAACATTTATGACCCAGCAGTCTCATATACCACATTATATCCGCTAATCACGTGACAACAAAAAGACACGCAATAAAATTCAATTAATTACACTTGTCAACCCATAAAAATCGCCAACGTTGTATTTAATAGCAAATCTATCAGAAACTCCCATAACCCTGCAGCGAGCGAGTATTATGCGAATCACGTAATTATTATCTAGGCGCGCATATACATGCACACACACATATAAAACACGTAAAAAAAGTTGCGCACGGTAGCTGCTACGGAAAAAAAGAAATTTTCGACATATGCGCTGCTTTCCCATTAGCGCTATCTCGCCATCTCGCTCGCTCGCGCTAGATTATAGAGCGCGTGCACACACGTATATATACGCGCTTACGCACACTCGGTCATAATCACCATAAAAACTCGCTCGCGCGCATGCTCGGCTATCAGATCCAGGGACAGATTTGGCGCTCTCGATTTACGCAATAAAAATTAAAAAAATACCAAATCACCGCGTCGTGCCCCCGCCGCGCGTAATATACGAGCATTTCTACTGTGCGCGCATATAGGGGGTATAATGATAGGCTAGGCGACCGCGCGCAGCCCTGTTATCGCGCGCATTTATCGGCGAGAATGACATTATCGCCGCGCACGCGTTACACGTTCCTTCGTTTCACGGGTTATTTTTCTCTATTTTTATCTCCCTTTTCTTTTATACGAAGCGCTTCCTTTTTTTTCTGGGAGTGCGAATACGCGCGCGCGCAGGCGGCTCGTCGCGGTCGTTCCTCTACGCGCGAGGTATAAATGTGTTATTTCACTAGGGAATCATGCCTCGCGGTGTATTTTATGATAGCGATCTGCTTTTATGCGAAATGAGAGGTGTCGGAAAGATTTTTAATATTAACTGTCGGAATATTTCCATAAAATAGCGCTTAATCATGTACGTTCCTGTTAAAGTTAAAAAAATTAGAATATATAGCATTGTTCATAGGTTTCTAAAATCGTCAGAGAATAATGATTCATTGAACGTCATTCGCTATATGATAATATTGCGACTATCATAAGTATAACATAAGTATCGAAGCTCGATTACTTTCATCGACCATTTCATTTTTATTTCCTCGTACACGAGAGCGCATTATATCGTTACGTTTGTACTAAAATTTTGCCATATGAGTAAACCGGTCTGCATAATGTATACGCTTCGACTATAAAAAGCACATTTCATCTCGCGCGGGCATTATTTCGGTTTTATCTCTATAGAACTCCATCTACAATAATTAATTACTGAAAAAGCTCCGAATGTCCGAAAATCCCATGATATACCGACCCCCCATACCATAAAAAGACATAAACCAAGGGGGTGTAAGTGCGCGACCTCTTCTCAACGTAATTAGACTCTTTTTTTCTGAGCGTATACTTTCGATCACGGAAAGGCGTCGGAACATCGAAAGTGAAAAATCCTGACACATCATGGCGCCGTGTTTACACACTCGCACGGGGAGAACCGGACTGACTTGCTCCATGAACTATATAGGCACAACCAGCTTCTTTTTCTCTTTCCCCCCGAGATCGGATACTTCGAGCGGATTACGCGAAACGAGAGCCGTGCCGACTCCCGGTCTGATCAAACACACGCGCGCGGCGCGCCCGAGAAAAATACCCTTTGACTTATTTTATAACGCGGAGGGGTGCCGCACTGTGGCTATTGTCCCCGAGGTCCTGATTTTTTCCCGTTTTCTAGAAATCTCGAGGGGAGCGCAACTGTTTGCAGCGAGATTTTTTCTGTTTGATCGGATTTTTCATCGCGCGCGGATTGAATGGGGGAGACCTGTTACTGTTGCTTGCTAGCGACTGTTGTCCAGCTAACGAAAAATCGTATTTTGATACGCGCGCACCGGATTATTCGGGCTCGAGGGAGAAAAGGAGATCGGGGGTCTTTACGTATATAATGTCTATATTTTTTAGCCGGCAATTATCGTAATTTATCGATAATGGAATTTAAGGGGACCGGTAAGTGACAACTGACAGCTCTACAATGTATTATAGTTATTTTTGTAATGCACTTAAAATACAGATTTTTAATCATTGGTTTATACATATCATTGAAACATGGTAAAATATCAGCATTAAAAATTTTTCAGTATAAAATAATTTACCATTTTCAATAATTATAATTTAAAAATCACCAATTTGTGATTTTGTTACCGATAGCAGCTGAAACCGTAAACTTATACGTTTAACATATATATTTTATCTTTTAAAACACAAACACTATAAATTGTAGAAAATACCAAATGAACTCGTAAGTAGAATCACCTTGTGCTGGCATTTTATGGACTCTGTTAGTGGACTAATTAACGATAATTTATTATGTTGCGAGACGTTTGAACGATCATTTTATTGGCTTCCTAGCATTTATTTAGAAGCATCTATTTATGAATCTCAAATAAATACCTGATCTTCTGTATTTTCAAATAATCGACATGCTTTAATATGAAAAAAAGTAAATAATAATTTAATACTTTGATACAGTTTAATGTATTGACCACTTACGTGGTATTTAATAGATTCTCGTAAAAATAATAAATATAAATTTTTTTTTAACACAAATTAAATTCTTTCTTTGTTCTCTATACACAAATTTCTTATTATCAATATTGCAAATAAAATTTTAAGAACTACGATATACCTTTAATACTCGATCAAACATATAATTCTTTTAAAATCGCTCCACGTCATTCATCTTCTTCCCCACATCTCCGAAACCTTAAAAATTAAAAAATTTCCATCTCCAAACAATCAGTTAGCCGCATAATAGCGAGGGTGTCAGCGCCACCGCGCATTGTATCGTCCTATTATCTCATTATACGGGTACACACATACCCAGCAGGGCATAATAGAGGAAAGAAAATCTCCTAAGGTGATCCCGCGCGTCGTGCCATCCCCCTACGGTACACTATAAGCGACAATCATCCGCAAAAACCTTGAACATCCCGCGCAATATCCCCGGCTCGCAAATCACGGCTTAGTCTAGCGCATGTCCCCGCAACACTTTTACTGTTATGGCGAATATTTTATGGGGATATTATAAAATTAAAAAGCGCCTCCCCCTACACACAGATACATGTATATAGTACGTGTGTATAAGGGGGAGTCGCATGCTCGGACCATATGCCCTCCCTATACGTCTCTCTCGCGCGTGCGGGAGCGTTTTATCTCGCTCCGTTTTTTGTCGCCGTCTATTTTTTTCCCCGCGCTTTAGAGCGCTAGGGTGCCGAACCGCTATTTGACTTTCATTACGTCTTATACGCGCGCGCGCGTGTGCTACACCCGGAATTTATCGCCTCTCTCGTTCTCCGTATGGCTGCAGTTTTGTTCGCCGGTGGGTGCGAATTAAGGGATTTCCCGCGAATTTTCCAATCGACTTCTCCCACACACGCACTCGCGTACGCACGCTGGCATCTCTTTTTTTTCAAGATAAATGTACAATATAATTTTTCATGTCGTCCTCGTTTGTCGTCCACTTGACAGTGAGTGAAGCAAAAATGATTCGGCAGCAAAAGTTTGCAAGTCGGACATATGCGTGCGAGTTGGTGATACGTCCATAGTCACGGGAGTAAGATATATGATCTTGTGTATACGTACGCTGTCGCATCGTGCCATGTTGCAAAATGAGCCTCTCTTTTTGGTTTGTATAAGCTCGTGCGATTTGTCTCTCGCGAATATAAGAGGAGAGGCGTCGTAAAGGTGTTTTACAGCGCTCGAATTACGTTTGGCACTTCATGAATTATTTATCCCCGCTTGAATTCAATTCTCGCGGAGCACGAAAAATTGTTGGGCAACACGCAGATATGCGATCCATAAGACGGTATAAATCCGAGAAGTAGAAATTTATACATTTCAGGAAGTGATATTTAAATAATTTAAATATATTATTAATAATGTTTTTACTGTACGGAACAACACAAAATTTTAGGCGCAAAATATGTGTGTCTCCTCATGACGAAAGTTACACGATTGACTTTCGCAATTGCAATCTCTCAGCGCACGTACACGCAGCTATACGACAAATCGCAACAAATGTATATATACAGTATACGTACAGCTCGGACAGCACAATACCTATCTGCACCGACGCTGCTGTAGCAGAGCGCCGCTGACTCATGGAAAATCCTATGGCCGCGCAGACGCAATCTTGGCTGCTCTCGCGTATATATATATACCCCCCCGAGAGCTTAGAGTAATAGCCGGCGCGCAGGTGCACGAGGCCGACTAAGCTTCTTTGTTGCTTTTCCAGCGTGCAGTGCATCCGTAAATATAATGCGCCCCGAGCTAGCGCGCGCGTGTAATCTGCGTCACGCTCGACCGCTCGCTAATTTCGCCATTAGCCGATTGGCCGCGCGAGGTGTATACTTTCACCTTCTTTGTCGGATTTTATAGAATAAATTCGCACTGCGAGCTGCGGCGACAGATCCCTCGGATAAGTTCTGCTTTTGCACGTGTTTCGTGTATGAAAGGTCTCGTTCTAGACTGTTCTATACCTATTGGTAATATAGTTAACCGTTTCATTCTGGAAGAAACGTTTAAGGTTCCAGTTTAATTAAACAATGAAAAAATCTTGTACGTCCAAATCGACTTAATCGATTGCGTAACGTCGTAATTATTTATTTATGAGTGTAAGAGGCTTCTTCGGTGAAGGAGTAAAAGTTATGCTTTACATGAATAACGTTCTTCATTTAATTAATTAAATTCTATTTTTATTTGTAACAAAATTTAATTTTACTTTATTTTGCAGGAATAGGTGAATTATATGTATATGAAAACATACTAAACCTAATATATATATAAGTTCAATTTTATGAGGGAAAACTAGTATACATTCTTCTGCCTGATGAAATGACGAAAAGAAAAACCTTCATCAACGTTTAAAACAGCAACAAGTGCTTCCAGTGGGTTGTGCTGTCAACTGTAATTCCAGCTATAAGACCCACTGACAGTGTCCAAGAATAAGACGTTTGAAGTCAAGTTGAACTTCAAAGGCATTGAGTTCCCAATATTATTCAGGCACATCGCTAAAATTGAGAATCATCGTTTTCATGAATCTGTACATGCTGAAGAACAAGGACGGTGAGTTCATCGTATTGGTATGGGTCACGTGATGCCATAGTAGAAGGAGAACAAAGAAAAGCAAGAGACAACTTGAAAGTACTACTTACTAAAGTTGATGAATAGTCAACACATATGTCATCACTGCTTTTACTATTTTTCAACTGAAGAAAATTAAGGGTAAATGAAGTAGACTGCACGTAGACTAAGGTGAAGCTGTTGTTACGTATGTGAGAAATAAATAAAATGAAGTGAAAAAATAAGCTCTACCACTAAGCTAACGTCGCGATACTACGACGAGTGCATCGCGAGCCAGTTATGTTTATGCTGACTGAGTTGTTTCTCGTCTTCCACGTTGTGTCCAACGTTGACGGAAACATCCGTGACACTACATACGGACAAAGAAAAGATGATAGAATTTAAAAATTTCAAGAATTGCATATCTTTTGTCGTGAATCCAGACTTAGAGTGTTTGCTCAATAAACCGATGACAGACGATATACAAGTAAATCAGAGGTACGATGCCTTCAGTGTGGGCTCCCAGATGAAGTGCTGTTACGATCAAGTTCGATGTAAATATATGTGCTATATAGGAAGGCGGAGGACAGATAGAACTAGACAACATGTACGAGAATCCTCAACCCATGAACAACCTCACAAAGCAAAAGGGGTAGGCATAAAAACAAGCAACCCTCTGATACATGTATACGGAAAACCGTTCATTAGCTAGAACATGAAGATTGGGAAACACTGCCACCTGGGCACCGTAAGTATTGAGAATTTTTTGACATTACACTGTGATCATTTCATTTTCTATAATATATAATAATTGATTATTCCAGATGCAGAGATCCAACGCTCAACAAATGTAACCTACAGTACCAGGGTAAAATTATTTTTCTTTATCAGTGTGAAGATTTTATAGTATTCGACTTTGAGCTGAAACATACTTTATTGTTGATTCTATATCTTTACTGGTTTATCTTTCCGCAGGAATTTCTTACGTATGTTGTATTTCCACGAGATAAACTTACCACGGCTGGTTCAAGTCACGGACACAGTATTTTCGGTAGTTTAAACAGCATACTTATACATAACGATTCCACCACAACTTTCTTTCTATGCTCCTTAGTCAAATGTTTGAAGCCTTTTTGGATATGTTTCTTTTATAGCTCGAATATGAATCATACGTAGTAGCATCTTTTTCAACTTACAGCAGAATCTTATCAACATTACATCGGTGATAGTCAAGTTGCATCCAGAGTATTAGAATCGCCACGTACAAGCACCGGGGCCGTACCCTCATACACTAAAAACTTCCATTTGCACGAAGAAAAATGTCCAGATTTACTTCATCATTCAATTTCTTTTCAAGTAGATGAGAGATTGCATGGTTAGAACGTTGCTATCACGGTATACCGATGAAGCACCAACTCGAGGGATGAATGCTCTAGGGGTTATATAGCTTATCTGCTTTTTCAATTTACTTTAGCTTATGCACCTGTTCAACATCCAAGTAGAAGCCCAACTTCTGCTGTTTCTATATATTTTTTCACACCATTTCTCAAATCCTTTCCTGCCGCACGTAAAAAATAATTCCAACAAATCCCTCGCTACCCCTAAAACCATCTCACGCAGAATAATGCGATTTTCTAGCTCCTCTCACATACGCACCCCTTGACATCACATCTCTCGCGCTCTCTTATTCAGCAACCTTGCCATCAGCTCGCGGACTTTAATTAAAGCGCGGTTTACGCCTCGCGTTTAATTAAACTTGATGAATCATTAAGTTGGCCTAGTCGCATCGGGCTACCATCGCACCGCACACAGGCGAGAATATGCGGCGCGAAAAGATACAACGCGCTTCATCGGATCGATTCCCCGTCGTCGCCAGCGTCGTTATACACGCGTCCAGTTCGAACGCGGAAGGATATAGGAGGGGGAGCAATTTGCCAGTTGTTTAAGTACCAAGTGTTAAGTGCCGCGTGCGCCGTTTATGTTTCGCCATTATTGTTTTATGTCGCAGCCGCCCACCCGGTTGCGTAAACGCGTTGTCGAGTGCGGAGAGCTGGTTATGTGCGCTCGAGACGCAGGGTATCTCTGTACACGCGGCTGAAAGTGTAGGTGTCGTCGCTAGTACGAATAGGCCGATTGAAATTAATTCGAGTTTATGGCTGGACGTCGAGGAGTTATGCGTGATGAGAGGGTTCGAATGATCCGCCGGTTGGCGGGTAGTAGATAGCACGACCGATCCAACTGTTTCCCGATGATATGCTAGGGAAATTCGCCTTGATGTGAAGGCAAATTGCAAACAGTATAATGTGTAGGAGCATGTCTAGAAAAAATTCACGCCTGCTATAGCATTATTGAAGAAAGTTTAGTACAATATCAAATACTGCTGTTACTTGAAAAGTTTAAAACATATATATATGTATTAAAATTTTACGAGACTGTTTTTATTATTACTTTCTTTCATCACATAATTAATATTTATATATTATATACGTTTCACAACTCTTACACTATCACTCCTCCCTCGACTTTTCATATTTCATTTTCTATTTCATTTTACGAGACGCATAATAGCGTTATAAACAGCAAAGACAACGGAGAAAATCAAGATCGGCGCGTGCGCGTTCATCGCGATATGATAATATAGAACAAAGGGGGAGCTCCACCTCACATCCTTCCGTACTGCAGAAAAAGAAAGAGAATATCGTTTCGCTGTCCAAGCGAATTTTTTTATTCGACCCATCGAGATTTCGAATCTCTCTCTTTCTCTTTCTTTCTCCCCTGGGCGAGCGACGTGTGCGCGGGATAGCCGGAGTTTGATCGCCGCCGCCGCTGCCGTGCGAGCGAGTTTCATTTCACTTTACGAGTTTTCAAGATCTACGCGCCTTTTTTTCCCGCGCTCTCGCGCACCATGAAAATTGGGCGGCGGCGGCGGGCGCGCTGCTGTAAAACATACTTCATATTCTTTTATATTATATATATACGCGCGCAGGAGGAGACGAGAATTTTCGGGGTGGTGGGGGCCCCAGGAAAAAGGCCTGCGTGTGTGTTATAGGCGCGGCGGAGAACGCGCTCGTAAAAGAATTTAAGCCAAAACGTGTAATTGAAATGTTGGCCGTTTTTATTAAATTTTGTCCGAGTTTGAACTAATTTAGCTGGGTCTTGTTGTTTCGCTGAAGTTATGGTACGATTTTATTAAGTAGTAAAAGGGGATTATCATACGCAGACGTTATTAAAATTCGCAAGAGGTGATTGTGGAGGATGATTAAAACTTATTTGGTGTGAAAATTGTATACGCGCTATAAGTGAATAATTTCATGTTTCTAATACCATCATTTAATGATCAGTATGACCCCAAATACTCCACTGGAATCGCCGAGTACAGCCATCCGTGGTTAAATAATCACCAAAGCCAAACCAATTCAATCGCGCGAAAAAGTCATTCCAGCAGCCGTATAACAGCTGACAATCCAAGCGGACGCTCGTGTTCAGCGATGACTCTTGAAACCGTATACGTGTCTCCGCAAAAAAAAAAACATATAACGCCACCACTCATTGCTCCTCTCTGTCCGTTACCCCATCGCAAAATTACCATAGCATGACCATACAGACTCGAACCACGCGCTCTCAAAAGGGTTGGTGCGGTCATCCCTGCGAGCCTCTGTGATAAACGAACGCGTCAGTCACTATGCAGTCGCGCAGAGATAGAAGAAGCAGAAGAAGAACGAACCCTTCCGGAAAAAGCGTTTCCGGGTCATTAGGCGGGCACAATGGACCGCGTGCACGCGGAATCTCCCGAAAACTCGCGAAACTATTAGCATATTAATGGCCGGCAGCTCAGTTAACCCTTTCATCGGCGTACGCGCCAGATTTGCATCTCGCGCGCTCTCGCTCCGCTCTTTCTCGCGCCGCCTCGGTAGCGACGCGGCGGTGGCAGTGCGTTAAAAGCCTGCGGAGAGAGAGAGAGAGCGCGCGCCGGCGAAATTAACATGACAAACTACCCTCAGCAATAAGGGCGCCGGGAGATATATCGCCCGGGATATGCGGGTGTGCGCCAGAAACAATAGACGGGGCGTGGGGAGGTTTTAGAAGAGAGGTGGGGGAGTATAGCGCTTTTCCGCTCTCTTACATGCCTGACTCGCTCCCAGCCGGATTTATGCGTTTTTATTTACTTCGCGGCGCGTGTGAGTGCGGGAGGAAGAGAGAAAGAGAGAATGAGAGAGAGAGATTTAGAGCGCAGACCGCCTCGTTATCGAGTCATCGCGAGGAAGGGTTGTATTCAAATTTCCCATATACGCACTCGTGTAGCTGAGCGCGCGCGGGCGTACGGCAGTGTGACGTTTTAATAAACGCCCTTATGTGATTGCGTGTATTACTTTTGAATCTCCATTGTGCTGCTGATGATTGTATGTATATGGCTCTATTTTGGGCTTCATTGAATTTAGGCTACTTCAATTGTTGAGTGCTCTGGTAGAAATGTTTTCAGAACAAATTCAATAGAGAGACAAATATTAGTTTATAAATTAACTATGGTGGTCTACAATTTTCCGAATTATTGGTAACTGACATTTGTTGAAATGCGTTGGCTAATTAATTTCAGGATTAAATAATTTTTCGGATGTATAGATATAATATGAAAAAGTCTATATGCTGAGCATATAATCGATTCATTGATTTATACCTACATTTCGTTTATGCGAGAAAATTTATTTAAATTAGTTTCACTTCTTTATATTACTCAACATTAAAGTACCTATACATTGTTTCTATATACTACGTTGTCGTGAAAACGCACTTAACGTTTTTTATCCTGACATTCATCGAATCAAAATAACTTTGTCTTCATAAAGAATGAGTTCCATGTACATCTAAATGTTCTCACGTTCAACTTACTTCAAAAAGTTTCGCTTCTCATTTACTGCGTCGGAATGCTAAAATTCTACCTGACAACGACTGCCTTTATGATAACTAGACTCTTTATTTTGCCGCGATTTTCTTGCGACTGCACGCGGCTATAAAGTCCTGAAGCAAGAGTCCGCGCCTTGTCTCAGCCCGTTCTTCTATACGTGTACGCAACGACGGCATCAGAAATCGTAAAGCTCTTCCTCTTACTCTCCGTCTCTCTTCCACTGCGCAGAGGACTAGCGAAAAATTAGCATGCTAATACGCCTTCGTCCCGTTAGTGCTCGTAAACTTTGGCAATTAACCGAGCCCGCCTTACCCCCTTCACTCGAAGCTGGAGGAGCAGCCGCTCTCCTTCCGCTGGAGCGCGCGTCTCCGGGACTTGATTTTAGAATCATCCCGCTATTTTTATCGCCCTAATTGATGCAATTTTCGACTGGAGGCAATACGGCTCGTGCGCGCCCCTTTACATTTTTGCCGCGCGACAGGCGGTCTCTGTCTATTATGAAATCGATTTGCTTAGCACGCGGTCGTAAAAATGAAAATGAATCAGCAATGGTAGTTAAGCGGGGTGGTCTGAATAATGCTGATAGTATAACGTTGAGGCTCGCTCTATACGTTCAAGAGAATAATGATTAAGTAATGCAGAACTTTTCGCATTGAAATATTTTATTGTTAAAGTCATCCTTATAGAAATGAAGCTACCAATGCGTATGGTATTTCATAACTATATATTTTTATTTGTCATTATTTTTAAATGTCTTACTCAGTTTATCAAAATCGCTAAATGAAAAGTATTTCTACCAGAAGATGTATTTGAAAGGTGTAGGTTTAATATCACAATCATAAATTTAAATCGATAATTACTGCAGTTGATCTTAGATAGGGCTGCACGATATAGCAAGATTAATCTTGATATTGTACTGTCTTGCCTCAATATTCAAGACAATAATCGATACAATATTTATATACAGTTTTCGATCCAATATCAAGATTGTGTTGTCAAGAATGTTAAGAAATTTGTCTTGTCTTGAAAATAACTTAACATTTTCTAGTCGTAATAATTTATCGAAATAATCATAACTCAATAAACTTCGAGTGATAAACGTTGGAGAGGTAGTCGGCTACGTGCCCCTATATCCCCTCGGGCCGGCTTACTTAGGTGCGGGAAGTCACAGGGAAGGGGTGCGCCGCCTGGCGGCAGCGTGCGAACTGGACTTTGGCCAGCGTCAGATATATGGCGCGCAAAATCAAATTTCGAATTTGGCATTTATTTATGAGACAAACTACGTCAATTTGCACAATGTTGAAATATCATTAAACAAACACATAAACCTAAATGTATTATCATTATAAAACTATAACTCAAATTTATTTTATTTATTCTATATTTTGATTATTTTTAAATATCATTTGCACACGTAACTTGAATGTTAATTATTATTTTACTAAAAACTGTCATACTTGTATATTAATTCGTTTTCTGTTATCCGTATTCGATTTCAATACAAAACCCTTAAACTTCTATTACATTGGAAATTTCAATATTTTGGTATTAAACTTAATGGGTTTGTATATTAAATTACATTCCGTTACATTATTCTTAAAATTCAGTAACATGTGTTGAAAGTTTCTTAAATTTAAGGACATTTAAAAAGGTCTGAAACTCAAATATCCGGGGGTGCCAGGCCCTCGCAAAAACAGGAAGCTACGGAGACATTATTTAAATAACTTACTATTTTACGTCTGCATTATACCTTTCTCTTTTACGTGGACCTCTAATTTTTTAAAACAATCGATCCGCTTTTTGTCACACGTCTGCGTAACTCCAATATGATCACGAATTTCAAGAGAAGACAATAATACTTTTCATATTGACTGAATAGACCAAGACATGAGAGAAATATTCAAGAATTTCCAATAGCCAGACAATAATTAGAGAAATATTGTATTGTTTCGCTCTCGTGCAGCCCTACATTCAAGTAATATCCTGCTGTAATCAAGACCTCGATGAATTTTAAATTTTGCCTCGAGTACGTATTAGCTATATCCTTACCCTGAACAAATGTCACCTCATTATACGGTCGTATTCTTCGAGCCAAGAAAACACACCTCAAACGAACTTAATCCACATCGAATCCGCAGATCCATCAGCCGGCATTGTAAAAGAAAAGGGAGGTAAGCCGCCGTTCCGCGGCTTTTAAACGAATTTCCCTTCGAGTTTATCTACCGCGGATTCGCTCGTCTCTCACTCCTCCGTCCTCTTCTCATTCTCTCGTCCCCTCTCTTTTTCTCGGGCAAGGTCGCAAAGTCGCAGGAAGCGACGGCGTCCTTTTGATGGCCGCGCGTAATGAGGAACGGCGCCTGATCCTTTCAAGGATATATATATACCACGCTCGGTAGCAGCCGCACGGGATGGATTTGATAATTACGGGGATTATTTTGGCCCTTTTTACGCGGCTTGCTCGTGGCCTTCTTATCGTCAGACCGCGAGAAAATTCTAAATCTGCTCATTAAACGAGTCCACGCGACGGCGCGAGGATCTTTTGCGCGGAGAGCTCCTTTTTCGCGGGCTTTCCGCGTTATCGACTGCCGCGCGCGCCCGCTTTTGACATTCATTGTGCGCCTTAATTGAGCTGTTCGCCCCGGATCCCCGACGGATTTATCGCGAGGTTAATTAATGGTCGCTCGTATAATTGAAGTTTCACCTCTTGCAGCGGCAATGACTGACGTGCGAGAGCGCGCTATTCCTTTGCTTTATTCATGAGCTTTGAACTTTCCGCGCGACTTTTATACCCTCCAATCCGGCCAGCGCGGTAAATAATTACGAGTGTAATTAAGGAATTGCGAATAATAAAATTCGCTTGAGTGCCTTTTTTCGGATACTTTTTAGGAACTGTATTGTGAGATGTTTGAATGAAGAGCGCTAATTAGCTCGTTAACATTTTTTGTAGATAAAAATTAGTTTTACTATACGAAGTTATAAGTTTGAAGCTTGTATGTAACAGAGTTAAAAGAAATGTCTTTTTCAACGATTGTAAATCTCTCTTTTTAATATCATTTTACTAATGTCTTTTGGCGATTATTTAGCGACATTGTTTAGTTCGTCGCCTTGGTAAAAAGTATAGTACCAACTCCTATAAAGATTTATTTTACAGGTATTACAGGATTCTATTTTATAAAATTCAAACATGTTTTCACTGATTCTGTAAATCAAGTTATTAATGTGTTATATGTATTTATACTAGTGAATTCAAGTTAAAGTCACTAACTGTCCTAAACCAATAAAATTTAAACTTCATACAAAATTATAGATTATAGATTAAAATTTAATTAACATTCTCACATCAGTCTATCATCAAAGTCTTCATTACGGCTTACCAGCCTTCTCCATTGTTTGTGAAGAATTCAATCACTCAATTCGGAAAAGTTCATTTACAGTTCGTCCCCCTTGAGAGTAAACTTCGTTAACGGGCGCAAAGTAAATCTCTTCGAAAACTCAATTTTCCCGTGCGAAGATCAGTCATCCCGCCTGAAGGAAAAAAAATGAATGAAGAGAAAAAAAAATAAACAAAAAAGGAAGAAAAATCGCGGCTCGTTAGCGGGCATTTTTCAGGGGCTCGCAGCGCCGTGAATAATTGGCAGTCGTTAAGAGCTTTAAGATCATAACCAGACGGTTCACCCACGGCGTGTGCAATCTTTCTTTCTGTCTCTATCTGTCCTCCACCTTTTTCCACGAGTCACGATGATGTCTGTGTAGAGCTGCACAAGCGCGCGCGCAATTTTGACAGGTTATTAAATTAAACGATTTTTTCGACAATCGTCGAGGGTATATACAAGGATGCACCGCACGCGTTGCTGCTGCTGCTCTCCCTCATTGAATCCCGTGGGGCGCGCTTCTCGTCTTCTCCCTGCATAGTTGCTATATATACATATAGGGGATGATAGAGGAAGGGGAGGGCGAGGCCATGGCAACCCCTGTGCAGTAATTATGCCTTCCTTTTTTTACGTACGCGCCATTTCATTGGGCCGATATAATAAGGTATTGTTCTCCGGCTTAGAGGGCGGTTTGAGACAGTTTCGGGGTTATTCGGCTAATTACATTCTTAAACTGCACATGACCCTACATACATATATACACATCGCTGTTGGGGATTGTAACGAGATTTCAGTTTGGGATTTTTTAATTGTGGTGATCATTTCCAGTTAATTGTTTCATTACATAGGGTAACATGTACAGAATCAAGTTTAAAAACAATACTTGGAGTGCATGTTAATCAAGACGCATGATTATAAATCATCAGTTCACATTTTCATCATTGATATTGATTTCTACTTGTTCAAACAAATGTTGTAAATTTTACGAATACTATTTTCACTTATACAGAAGATATGTATTACAGTCACAATGTTGCACGTCATATGAACCGAGAAATTTCGACAAGCCACGTGTTGCACTGTCAAGTCAATCCGTCGACGTAACACACACACGCTCGGTTCGAAAACAAACCCGCCCAATTTAGCTCCTCTCCCAAAACCGCAGTACCACCGTCGCGCGACTATCTTATAAATTACGCAACGCGCTTCTTCTCGGCACTTACGGGAATCTCCGAATCCCGAGAAAAGGCGACGAACGCAACACAGAGAGCGCGAGCACTGCGCATGCATGCACGATAAATTTAACGCTTTTCGACGTCTCTCTGCGGGGCCGCGTTTGTTTGGATCACGCGAGCCTCTCGTGGCTCGTCGCCCGATTTAGTGCTTCCAATTAAGTAGAACGCGAGGGACGGTCGAGCCTTACGCGCACTTGTCGTCGTCGTCGTTGTTATGCCGAGCGTGCGACGCAGCAGCTGATCGTATTTGGGTCAAAATCCTCTCCCGCGTCGTTGCAGCGCAATTCCACTTAGAGCTGCTTCGTCTTCTTCTCGTTGTCTCTCATTCTCTTCGAGTGTGAGCTGCCTCTCCTGTTCGTGCGCAATAAAGTTTACCCGCCGGTTTGAACTGTCCGCGTGTTGTTGCAAGCTGCGGGGTCAACGGCTCTATTTTAACTCACCTAGTCGGCCAGCTAATTTTGCGTATACGGCCGAGTGGCGTATTCACGCGCGAGAATCGCAACGAACAGAGGGAATGAAATACGCATTTATATATTTTTTTTTACAAAATATTTCAATTGAATACCAACAAAACAATAACTAAAAACAACCCATATATTACACAAGCGTAAATCCAGGACGATTAAACGAAACTTCATATTATCCCTGGGGCAATTTCTCGCGAATTGAACCCTTTCTTCTCGAGGAAAACAACGGAGCTCGCACGCGCGCGTACACAAATCACACATCCCCCGCGCGCCTCGACGCAATTCGCCGCGGCGACGAGAAAATTCGCTGGCGTAAACCCGGCAGCGGGGCGACTTTGCGAGAAGCTCGGGTAATCCCGAAGCTATAGTGCAGTAGAGTTGGCGCGGAGCAAGAAGTCGGAACAGCCAGCGCACACACACATGCAGAAAGAACTCGTATTACTATGCGTTGAGTCAGGTTAGGAGGATGGCCGGGTTTATCGACCCTCGTCCCGCGTGTGCAGAAACGAAGGCGACGACGACCTCCGAAAGTGCAGTTTGCACTCCGACCGAGGGGTGGGAGGAAGCTTTCGCGATTATGGCGGTCTCTCCCGTGTGAGCTGTGTTAACGGGGCGCTTTTTTAATTCCCGCTGCAGCAGCGAGGGAATTTTCGTGGCCGCATACACGCGGCGACTCCGGGTGGAATAAAACAATTTGGTTTTATCGGCTGTGGGGTGGGGGGACTGCTTTTTCGTTGGCTGTCGGCTCGGAAGTCTTTTATGAGTAGAATATGGTTATTGAGGGTATTTTATATGATGAAACTGTTTATTGTGTAAATGTAGAATTATTCGCTTATTTTAGAATAATACATCTCTAATTAAACAAGTCATATGAATTAAAATTTGTTTATATATGAAATTCGCTTTATTATGTTTTATTATTACTTATACAACTTCAAAGAGGAAACATTTCTTAAATGAAGGAATACCATGCCAACAAAAGCAGCTCCTCTGCAAAACAATTTTCCTTGCCGCGCGTCTGCATACAAACAGTCCGTATCGGAAGGAAAGGCAGAGCTTCAATCCCCTCTGTCTCCTCTTTCAAGTCACATCATAACTGTACGCCGTCGTCCGCAAGAAAGAAGTCGCAAGCTCGATTGAAACATCATGATCAAGGCCTCGCGCCCACTCCTATTTTCATTTAAGCAGCTCTCCCTCTTTCTCTCTCGATAACGGAAAAAGAGAGCACAAGAGACACGACTCAGCGTCGAATCACGCACAAAAGCGCCATTGTATATATATGCGGCGCGGGTGTTTATATACGTGTCTATCGAAGGTGCGACGAGAAGAATAAAGTTAAAGATTAAAAAAAAAAGAAGGAGAAAAAATTGCGTCCTGGTGGAAAGACCGTGTTTTCAATATCATCGGAGTGCCGCGGAGGCGTACGCGCGTGTACGCCTTAACGCGCCAGGCATAAAGGATATATATATATCTTCCTCTCTCGTCGTCGCGCTAAATATAAGTGCTCGGATAAGGAGTCAGCGGAGGGATGACGGCGCGAAAGATTCTTTTTTTTTCTCTCATTCGACTGCCGCGCGAGGTGGCGATGGATAAAGAAGACGGAGGGGTGAGGCGGTGGCAAGGGGATGAGAAAGGACGCAGGAGCGTCGTTTCATAGCAAGTTTTTTGGGGTTGACGGATATATAATCACCGCGTGAGGCGGCCCGCGGACCCCCTGGAGCTTGCGCACTTTCTTTCTCTCCCTTGAACCGGCTTATTTTGATATTTCTCTCTCTCTCTCTCACCGAACGAGCTCTCTGTCTTTCTCGCTTTTTTTTGGTTTTCTCGAAGGGTGAAACGGGTGTGTTGGAATAAGAACAAGTTCGTAATACTTATAAAATTGAGGAAGTTGTTTCCTATTGATATTTTAATACATTGTCAAACTTTGGTTTTATTAATATCTATCTACATGTAATACACCCGAGGGAAGTTAATTCTTTCCAAACGTGCCAGGTAAATTTAAAATCCTGTGATCTCATTGGATGATTCCAATTCAGGGTTAATGTTTACACTTGAATTATCCAATGGGATTGCAGGATTTCAAATTTACCCGGCACGTTCGGAAAGAATTAACTTCCCTCGGGTGTATGTGTAAGTATATGATATATCTATGTGTGTATATGAGTGCATATTATTATTAATTATATTATATTCACTATAGAATATTGTTCAAGTTACTTTTTAATAAATTTATTCATCATGAATATATACAACTACTACATGGTTAGTGAGCTATAATACATAATGTATTTTAATAAATACACTTTAATGCCTACAATTTATTGATATAAAAAATAAATCATTAATTTATATGATTTTTTGTTTCCGGAAAGTTTTCTGAAGTTAATGGTAATGTAGAAATAATAAATAATTTTTTAATTTAGGCAAACTCTCTGTTATTTATCTAAACTCTCTGATCTTAGAAAAAATTTAACTTGCCTTAGATTTTTTATAGAGTGCGCTTATTTATTTTCGTTAATATTTATGTCTTTCAGATGTCATAAAGTTCATATTATAATGTTCACAGATATTTTTCAACACGTTCAATCTGCGAAGATTTGAAAATCACCCTTATATGAGTCTCATTTCATAAACAAACGAAATAGTATATAAATATATGTTTTCTTTACACTATTGAATATAGTTCTTCGTAAAAAAATCCTCTTACCAGCTGAGACCAATATTGTGGTAAAGTAATGCTGGTTTTCTCCGTTTATTCTGAATGCGTTAGTTTTTAATTTGCCACGTGCGTGTCTTCAATAAAGCCTGAAGAGGTCAGAAATATTTATCTCAGAAGCAACGAAACCTTCTAGTTGTCATATGAGGCGACGAAAAGTAATACACAAAAAGGGTACAAACGACTTCAACTGAACTTGTTGCACGACATTAGCAAACTATATGTGCGTCTGTAATTTACTAATTCGCTGAAGTCTAGATCATTAATACACTCTTCTTTACCCGATTTCGGGTTACATGCGCCTCATATCGATAACAACTTGAATATGCTATAAGTTAACGTTGAAGTTTCTTTAAAAAAATGGTCAATTCAAATTTACATTACTCCATCAATAATCAACGAACTATAGCACGCACGATGGTTAATTTCAAAAGTCATTAGTTTTTACCCTTTAAAAAAATCAAATTGAACAGATTTGCCTCGCGCGCACCCAGGACGTAAGCTCTTTATTGGTCTCTCGCTCTCTTCCCCGCAACTCTATACTCTCTCTCTTGCTCCCCCTTTGCTGCTGTATAACGTCCCCTTCTCCCATATCTCTCTCTCTGCCGGCATTGTCCCTTTCAGTCTCGGGGGATTGCGGGGCCAACACAGCGAGATATCGGATCAATTTTTTAAGCCGAGGGTGCCGAGAGAGCGAGAGAGGAAGAGAGATGGAGACTTTACACTCCTCGACGAGCGAAGACGCGAGCGCGCGCGCAAAAAAAGGAGAGAAACGAGATGCGGCGGTAGGTGGTCGAGAGGGGCGAAATCAAGCCGCGAAGAAAATTAAAACGACGGCGAACCGAAGCGTTGCAGCCTGAAAAGGACGAGGAGGACGGTGGCAGTTGCTAGGGCCGGCAGGATCGAGTTGTCGCGTATATATCCACGCGAAGGAGGGAGAGAGAGCGAGAATTTCCTTCCGACTTGTTTCGCGAGCGAGCCAACGAACCGGCTGAAAATATTGCGGTTCTCTTTCTCTCGCCCTCTTCTTTCTTTCGCGCGTTCTCGCTCGGCTTCCCCGCGCGCTTTCGCTTTCCCTTTTATTTTTCCGTCCTCTCGCGCTCTATTCATAACGAGACACTCCAGGCGCGCGCGCTCGCGTTAGAGACTTCGGGTTAAAATATTCCTGATGGAGTGCGAGAGGACGAAGGCGGCGCGTGTAGCAGCGCTCTTTTCAGTGTCACGGTTTGCTTTTCTGACAATTATTTCGGAGACCTTTTTTTCGGGGTTTCAATGGGCGCACCGCTGCGTATTGAGGACTACGATTATATTCGGCGGATATTCGTGCAGCCGCGTGTTTGGCAATTTTAAAGTCTCTCAGTCTTATGAAAACGTCGAGCTGTGTATTGTGCGGACGTACAAAACAGAACTTCTGCACTTAATACTAATGACAAGAATCAATCATTTAATTGGAATTTCAAATCCTTTTATCCAGCATTACAAATAATATTTAAATTAAGATAATTTTTATGATTTTTTTTAATCATTTAGAAATCGTGAACGAAAATATTAATTGTCATGAAATTCTTGTCACGAATATTTTTCATAGTCATAGAATATTAGGCAGGAGTATGTAGGAGCAATCAAAACATTACAGCATTAGCGCAGGCAACTAGTTGGTTCGTCATCACGTCGCTACGTGTCTCACAATACACGATAACTCGCGATCAAAATTATACCTTGCAGCTTATATCTGGCAGTTTAGCTCAATCGTTCGTGGGGTGCAGACATACCATCGATTTATGGAAGGCAGTCGCGCCCCCAAAAGTAGTACAGATCGGAACTGCAGCAGAGGGCTGAAAAAATACCCACTGCAGGGAACGATAAGAATGACTGTTCGCGCTACTTATCTCTTTTAGAGATGAATGCGTGAGCGGCGATGCACAGCTACGCGGAGGTGCAGCCGAGGACTGAAAAGACACTCTGTTGCTGCACTGAGCGGAGGAACAGTACCTGGGACTCCGATTATAGGGGGACTCAGGTTTGCCATTAGGTGGAAACTTTCCTAGTTGATCGAAAGACCCCATATTTTGTTAACTTTATCAAAAAATAATTGGCAGGACTACAGGTTATAATGTACTTGACGTTGAAGCAATTGATTGTATAGAATCTGCGGACGAATAAATCAATTGAAAAGCTCTTATCTGTTGCAAGCAGCAACCCTTATTGAAAGTAACTTTAAATTCATCATAACTAATAATCTACAGTATAAGCAATTCTTTCTTCTCAAATAGCACTAATAATCATTACAATAATACGAATAGTTTAGTTTATTCACATGACAATTGAATTTAGAAAAAAATAATAACAAAACTTTTTATTATCGTAATGAATACATTACGACTCGGCAGTAAAGGCACACGAGGCATTTACCAACGCGGTAACAAAATATTTATATGTGACTTTCGCGCGCGTGCGCGTAAATCAGGACGTTAAAAAAGAAGCCACTCGTTGCTTTACACCCGTCGTCCATCCGCCGCTCTGTCACCCGATACTTAACGGCTCGTAACGTTTCTCCCTTCCCTACTCCTTGACCGACGTCTCCGCGAATCGCGTCGATTCGTAAATCGCTTAATTCCGCGGTATATACACCCGCAGCCCTTCGGTTCGATAAAATAAATCACGGCCTCGTAAAGGATCGGTGTGGCGTTAAAATTTTTCAGGACCAACACTTGCGGTCGCTATATAGTTTTAGGTCCTAATGCCGTCTTCCACTGCTTATAGTATACACGGCGAAAAATTAATGCCCGCTCGGGAAGTTTATATTTCTTTGTTTAACGCTGCGGTGATAAAAGTTTGCGAATCTTTGACACGATGCAATAGAAGAGGGCGACAATGATGGTTTTTATTTTTCGCGCTGACTCAGGGTACGTTAAAAAACGCGTAAATAAGTATTGATCGTATTTCAATGTATATACAGCGCAAACTCATTTTATCGTCTTTACAGATTTTTATAAAATAATGCTTTGATGACGCATGCTTAAATAGTCGATAAAACTATACAAACGTATGTCTATATACTCATATAAAAGATTTTCCGCAGTTTATTTATAAATACGCTTATATCGCGTGTCCTTCAACGGCTCCGCGCCGACTCGCGCATGGTCATCTTCATCCATCATCGTTTCGCCACGGCGCAACAAGTTTATCTATGACATCTTTGTCTCTTTATCCTCGATCATAATTTTCCGTTCGGACCCATACTACGCATTTTGTACAAACACTTTGTTCATGATTCAGTCTTAAATTTCATATACACATGACTAGTTACTTATTTCGAGCAGCTGATCGTTTCTGCGCGTGTCCGGAGTTTCTTTCGCCGTTCGTATTGCTTTCAACACTTGACGATGCCGGCGAGCTTATAAGAGGGACATTAATGTATAATTTATGGCCGATGTTAGAAGTCTGTCGTGGAATTTCTGTCGTACAAATAGCAGAAATCGAACGGTTTTTTAATGTAAGTTGTCATACAAATAAACCTTAGTACATAAAATATTTGTTTCCATAATGTTTTGCAACTATTACAGAAAAACTCCGCATTTTTCGGAGGTGATTTTTTCAGTCGAATACATTCAAAATGAAATCATTTTAAACATCTATCGCATGATATAGAGCGACCTTGGTTGAGATCGTTTTTGCACAAGTCACAAATCCAAAACACAGACTCTTTATTTACTGCAACGTCTTTTACTAGTTTCTCAAAACATGCAGAGTGCATAAAAGGTTTTAGAACATTCATATCAACTTCTTCGTTATAAAACCAGCAACAGAGATTATTCGTTAAATCTTTCGCAATTATTTTATGAATACCTAATACTTTATGTCTTAAAACTTCAACAGGTACCAGCCATTCCAACATTATATTAGCTTTTTCAAAATTACTCATGATAACAAACTTTTCACAAAAGTTTTCTTTTCTTTTCTTTGGTAAACCGATTGCATTTAAATGTGATCCCTTAAGCCTACCTCTTTTTATAATTGAAGGCCCCAAATCAGTATTTTCCAAGGAATCTTGTGCTGAAACTACGGATTTTAATAATACTGTTTGAGCAGAGCGTGGTAATGCAGGCTTAACAACCGTAGTGACAGATTGTTGAGATATAGTTTTGCGGTGTTTTCTTTTATCTCAGAAAGTTTTGAGAAATCTGTTTTTTTGTTTAGCGATGAATCGTTAGACATTGTAGTTGCACAGCTTTTACTTAAAGCATCCCATTGCTATGAAACCATACTTTCAAGATTTTCTATTGAAACTTCTCTAGAAGAGTTTATAATTGACTTATCAGATGGTAATAGTACCGCAGTCAATTGACCCTTCAGATGTTTAATGCAACCACTTTTGCAGGATTAGCAGATGAGAATTCAGAGGTGGAAGAAATAGGCTTAAGAGAAGTTTTATTCGAGGTATCAGATTTTGCCGGAAGCGTTTTATCTTTGGATGGTACAATTGTTTCCTGCAAGAGTAGGAAAATCCAGGTCCCGCATCCATAGTGTGCCCCTTGTCAGCATAGTATTGCATCTTTAGGTACATTAAATCTACCATTTTCTTTTTTACATACTAAATTCGTCACTTTTTGAAATATTTCAATTTCTTTATTTAACGAGTAATCGCTATGAAATGAAATAGAAGCATAAGGATTCCGGGTCTTTTGGAAAAGAAAAAATTTTTACTTTTTACTCCTTAATATTTTCCGATCGGTTCTTGCACCCTTGCACGCTACAGGCCACCATATTTTGTTAAAAAGTCGAGGGAACTCGATTTGTTTACGTTATTCAAAAATCCAATATGGCAGGCTGCTTGTTCCACCGCCATATTTGCGCAGAACGTAACGCATTTTAACCATCGGAACGAGCACACCTTGTTTCCTTATTTTACACCATGCCAATAACAGTAAATCAAAACAATATATCGACGTCTCGTATGAAGAAAAGCACTGCTCCCGGAGCTGAATGAAGACTAGTACAGCTCAAAATCTCCAACCTAAAGTAGCACGTCTCAAAATCTCGGAAGCAGAAAAGCACAACTCGCGGCGCGCGGACGAAGAATATCACAGCTCGTAGCACCCGGACGAAGAAAAGCACGACTCTTATAAATAGTACACCTTACGAATAGCAAAAATAAAAACTGCTGCAAGCTACATTAGCAGGCTGCTTTCCCAAAGAGAATCCATGCTCAAATAATTTTATTTTATTCATTATAGCATTTAAATAAATCTAATAAAAGAG
>UXGD01002788.1:0-23687 GCA_900474315.1 Torymus auratus | reverse complement strand
CGTCGAAAAAGCGGACACCTCGGTCCTGAATTTTTTTGTCATTATTAAAAAAGATAAATTTGATAAATGTATAATTAAACAAACGATGCCAGAAAATATACGTAAATAAAGTATATAGCAAGCCAGATGATTTTCCAGTGTCAGTAGAATTTAAACTCAAATAAAAGTAATTTAAACTCTGGTCCGAACTGTGCGCTTTTTCAACTAAAAAATTTACGTGTCCGCTAGCGGTTTCCACGAAAAATCGACTTGTCGGCTTTTTCCACCAAGCCGACGATATATTGACACAATTTATATATACTTATCCCTTCCCGTACAGAAAAAACATCTGCAAGAAATCCTACAGAACGTGTAAGAAATTTGAACAGCATATAATATCCATACTCGGCGTTTTAGTCACCGGCTTCAACTTTTCAATGTACACAATACACGAAGAAACTTTGGAACACAGGAAAACTGTCTTGCAACACAGTTAATATGGAAAAAATAAACGAAATGTAGTTACTGATGTTTAACCAATAGCAGGCTATTAAAAGGGCCAACAATTATATTCCAGAAAAAAGCGATTAAAGTTTTAAAGTAGAAGAAAGAAGCTTTAATTGAAGCTAAGTGAATTTGAAAATCTTTTAAAACTTTGTCACAAAACCGTTTTCTTGTGTTCCAAAGTATTGTCGTGTATTGTTGTTACATGTGGGTATATAGAACAAGAAAAAATTTATCGCAGAGATGTCTCAAATTTTTTTATTTTCGTCGTTTATATGACCGGTTAAAGGGAAATTTTCGAAAGAATGGCTCATATAATAACATACCAACTTTACTGCTATTTATTTTTTCTTTGGATCGCTATTTTTGTACATAATTCATAAACTTTTCAGAACTAGATTTACTATAATAACTATACCTATAATGTTATTATAAAATATCATAGAATAGAAGAACTATAAAATTCAGAATAAAATATATAATCGCAATCAAAAGAAAGTTTTTCATGATATTTCTTTAATCCTAATAAAGTTTTTTACTTGTAGTTATCATTTGTACATAACACCAGAATGGAAATACGACGAAGGCTGGATGTACCATTTGTTCTCGCTTAGACTTTGGTTTGCGTTTTTCCTTATACTGTTTATGTCGGGCATAGCGGAATATGTTTGCGAAAAATATTCCACACCCAACCCGGTAAAGAAAAGTGCTTTCAATTTACAAGATCACATATTTTATACGATTGCGCTTGCGGCTACTCAAGGTACGCACATATAGAACAAAATATGCACCAATCTATACAAAGAGATTAATTTATTAGTAATTGAAATAATAAAATTAGGGTGCGTTCCAAATGGGCTGCACAACAGATCGAGGATCGTTTACGTTTGCGCAACTATGTTCTCGTGGGTGATTCTCATTGCCTTCAGTTCTCATGCTATTTTTCTAATGATGAATAAAAAGATCATACCGCCGTTCACCGATATGAAAAGTTTGATTCAGAACACCAAGTATGACATCATTTCGTTTAACGGTTCTCAAGTGCAACAGCAGTATCAGGTAATGAGAAGCTGTTTTTAGAAATCTATGCGAATCTATTTGCATTTGTAAAAGTTCAATGCATTTGTCATAATGAACTAACGTCAATACTCAATTCGTCAATGAATGTCATTTAAATAACATTTTCTAATATTGTGTGCATGATAAATTGATTTAAATTTCATTTCTCAACATGTTGTAACCCTTTAAACAAACAAATAAATAAGTATAAATATATGTGAAATGTGATTTCAATATGAATTTATAAAATATAATTATGACGTAATTTGTATATATTTTATTACTCTAAATATATTTACTTAAAAGTTGTAAAATACTTTTCGTGCTTTTTGTGCAACTAAAATTTTTTCAGAGCTTGGCAGCTGGATACTTTCAGTACACCAGTGACATAAATCGCCTTATTTACACCACGGAGACGGCTTATTTCTACAACACATTATGTTTTTCGAAAAAAAAGATAGCTGCTTTTGAGGCAGAAGATCGTTACAGCGCCGTTGGCAAACATTTTTGCCGACTACTCGCAACGAAAGTTTCGTATTTCGAGACGTGGATATCGTCTGCCGTGAAGCGAGGATTCCCTTACAAACGCACGTTCGATAACGGGTATCTATATATAGCGACAGTATTTATTGTTTTACACGTTGCTATATTTGGAGGAATACTTAATGATTTTGCATTTGTAGAATTTTAAAGATGTCGGAAACGGGATTGTTGGACGGATTGAAGGACCGGTGGCTGAATCGAAAGTTGGAAGAAAGCGAGGATCCGCCTTTCGAATCGATCGGCATTAGTCAGGTGTACCTGATATTTGCATTATTGTTTTTTGGATGTGTGTCATCGATTTTTATTTTGATGATTGAGAATCTTATATTTTTCAGAAGTAAAATATATAGGAGCCAGCCAATGCAAATTCAAATTATTTTTAGAAATAAACTCATTAAAAGTCAATTTGATATGCACAGATTTTATAATAATAATACGAATTAAATGATAAAATAACGATATGCCTGCGTCCATCATTTTGCCTACTATTTTTATACGAATAAAACGCTAGTTATATAATTCTATTATTAATATTTGAAAATCACACACACACACACACATACATACACAGACACGTACACACGCACAAATTAAAAGAAGTAATAATAATGTAAAGGCTGTGTATAATTTATCGACCGTACATAATCTTAAGTGTAGATTTACAATTTTATAGTGTAAAATGTTTCACGCTTTGTGAATGCAAGGTACACATACGTTTTATATTATTAACAAAAGAATTGATTAAGCGATGAATCTTAAATTATATCTTAATTATTTGAAAAGATATATTCGCGCAATATATTCAATGAATTATAGTATCACGTATTTGAATCCAAACTTTAAAATATTTTTAAAGGGAGAAAAAACAAAATCAATTATGGTAATTTGATTATAATTCTAGAAATAAGATACGCTAAAAATTATTCAACAAGAAAATTAAACATTTAATATTTTTTTCATTAGTTATATGCTCAAATAAGCCACAATTTGATTATGTATAGTCTAGTAACCAGCCAAGCACAAAAACTATATATTTTATCAAGTAAGGAATCAGAATTACACCGCATAAACGTTCTGCTTTATAAACGCCTACAACACGCTATTATAGTGCGAAACTACGGTAATGATCAATATTTTATTACGAACTTAATCTGTACCTGACAGCATAACAAATCTGATGCAACGTTTGTCACATTTGACTGTTTGAACAATTTATTACAAAATGCCTCAACAAATGGAGCAAATTATTTTGTAAAAATATCAATCGAAATAAAGTTGTAATATGAAAATACTTCTTTTTATCTTCGTTATTAGTGTCAATAAATCTTTCAGTATTAACGGTGTTATATGGAACAATCGAACGAACACTTTTGTTCCAATTTTCAGCATAGAACGATTTAATCGTTTGCATGACGAAGTAATTAAAAAATTCGTCGAAGAGGAACACTATAGATTTAATGGACAAGAAATTTCTTTGGTTCATTATGATGTAATAATCGTGTATAATTTCGTTAATGCAAATGTATTTATACTAAAGCGCCTTCTTATTTATATTATACAGGAGAAAGACATTTTTGAATTTTACGATAACGATCGAAAAGTCACGGGTATTTGCGGTGACTTATGGACTACATTATCGGAGTATTTAAATTTTACGTGAGTAAAGTTTGAAGTAAACAGTGATGAATCGTATACTTACGTTTAGTAGAATATTATTTACGTTTTGATTATTTTTAGGATGAATTTAACCAAGGCTGATGTTCGGGCAATAGGTACGCAGCGAAAGCCTGGTGATAATTATACAGGTTTGCTAGGAATGTTGGAGAGGAAGGAATATAGTATTATCCCAAAAATGGAAGCTTTTCTGACCAGACTCGATGTAGTCGATTTCACCAAATCTATTTGGAAGGATAAGTAAAATCGAAAGCTTTCATGAATACTCTTAAATACATAGTCATCGAGGCACTCTGATCTTTTTCCTTCTTTCTTACAAATTAGGCATAGACTGTTCGTCAAACCTTATTATGAATTCAAAGTTACTTGGATGCTCGATCTTTTTTCCTGGAAAATATGGTGTCTAATTGTAGTCTTTTACATAATATTGAGTATCTTCAGCATTATTGTACAAAGAATAACTCACGGAGAAGATCCACATCACCTAATGTCAACACCCATTGATTTCTTTTTTTACAGCTTTGGAGCCCTTTGCAATCAAGGTTTTCTATAAACTTTACAACTAGGAAATTATTGCAATATTGAATAAATCAAAAATATCTCTGTGTATAACAGGTGACGTCTTATATGCTGTTCAAAAAAAGTTTCAAATTTTGTCATTATTGATTGGTTTATTTTCGTGGTTTCTACTTACATCCTTCGGTTCACAACTTATCATTTACATGACTCAGACCATTCTCGTTCCGCCCTTTGCGGGTCTTGATACACTTTTTGAACATACAGATTATCATATATTAGCAGAAAAATTTTCTGTCGCATATATAGGTTTTGTGGTAAGCTTTTTTACATGTTTTTACAATACAATCTTGTAGGTACTAGGAAAATTACTTTCGATATTGAAGTGCATATGTACGTGCATTTTTTAGAAAAATTATAGACCTATCTATGCCAGCATCAATCAAGCAAATAGAATTCATTTCTTGACGGATTATCCAGAAATGTGGAAAATGGCGTGTTCTGAAGACGATAAGTATGCTGTACTACAAAGTGAATTTATTAAGATGAGAGCTGATTCACCGTGTATATTGGATCCTATTGGCGAAGATTATTTCAAAACTTGGATCGTCGCAGGGGTTGCTAAAGATTTTCCACATAAAAAGACTATTAACATAGCGTGAGTTGATTTTGGGCTAATTTGATGCATAGAATGATACAACTATTGTTAATTGTATGGGTATTTTTTGTTTCAGTATTTTAAGGCTACATGAATTTGGCATAATTAAACTTTTAAAAGGTCGATGGTTACAGCTTAAACGTTCGCAAGCAAGTGCAACGAGATATTATGCTCCTATAACACTAGATCAAATTATTTTACTTCTTAGTGTGTATGTTTTTGGTGTGATAACTTCAGTTCTAATTGTTATTATTGAAAAAATAATGTATTTACGAAGTAAAAAGAATAAAATGCTATAAAAATAACCGAAATGAAAAGTAAGGGATGCGGTTAATTATTCTCTGTTATTACAGTTGTAGGAATCGGTAGCAAAAATATTACAACATTAAAATTTTACGACTGGATTTTATTGTAACTTTTATTGTAAAGACTGTACATATTACAATAAAGCTTTTTACACAGTATTAAATGCGGAAAACCTTTTTTTAGATTCATTACTCTTTGCGCCTTTATGGAACCATACATTCAAATATTCTTAAACATTAATTTAATGGCTTTTTTGTTTTCCAACATGACTGCTACAACAACTGCTTTAATTATAATAATTTTTCTAATGATCAACGAAAATGTTTCCTTTAATAGCGTTATTTGGGATAAAACTCACGAAAAATTCATCCCCATTTCTTCTATTAAAGAGTTTCATAGTGTATATTTAAAATTAATTACAAAAATCAGAGATGCGGAAAAACACAATTTTCAGAATGAGAAGTTGCATTTTGTGTATTTTGATGTAATTAGAAGTATAAACAATTAATGTTTTATGTTTCAACTCAAATACTAAACTAATTTCTTATAACAGGAAAAAGATATATTTGAATTCTCTGACAACGATCAAAGAATAACCGGTATTTGCGGTGATATTTGGACTTTGCTCTCCGAATATTTAAATTTTACGTGAGTATAAATAGCTGGCAGGTCGAAATAATTTTAATCAAACAAAATTTGCATTAGTATGGTTGTAAAAAAATCGGAAATAACAACATTGGGCAGCAATGATGGATCGCCGTCAAATTTCACGGGATTACTCGGAATGGTGCAACGTAAAGAATATATGATTATTCCAAAGATGGAAGCTTATCTTCATCGGATTGATGCAGTAGATTTTTCTACGTCTTTATGGAAAACGGAGTAAGTTTTATTTTCTATAGAAGAAGTGATCCATTATACCTAGTTCTAATTAAAATTAAATAAAGAAATCAATTAAACGGATTGTCTCTGATTATATATTTTTTAAGGCACAGATTATACATACAGCCAATTTACGAATATAAACTTCTGTGGCTAATTGAACTATTCTCATGGAAATTGTGGATCTCGCTTCTCCTGTTTTACATCTCATTAAGTTGTTTCGGTTTTATATCAGAAAAGTATTTTAATGAAAATATGTCAGATGGTTATCTCACAACTGCTACAGATTTTTTCTTTTACACTTTTGGCACATTATGCCATCAAGGTTTTACACATAATTTTGAGAAATACTTTTGAAACAGTCTATTACATTTTTAACACGAATATATCATGTCTATTACAGGAGATATCCTTTTTAATCATCAAAAAAATCGTAAAATACTTGTCTGGAGTAGGAGTATGTTCTCCTGGCTTCTATTAACTGCTTATAGCTCTAAGTTGATCGTTTATATATCCCAAAAAACCTTAATTCCGCCGTTTGGCTCTTTCGAAACATTGATGTATGATTCAGATTATATTATTTTAGCAGAAAAAAATTCAGTCGTCCACATATCTTTTAAGGTTTATATATATCATTAAATTAAAGAATATTATTTACTTCAATTTTATAAAGAAAAATATATACAAAATAATTTTAATTTTAATTTACAGATGAAGTATAAACCCATTTACAGCGATATAATGGATGCTAATCGAATTTTATTTTTATCCTCCCAAGAAGAAATACAAAGTCTGGTGTGCTCATCAGATAAAATTAATTATGCCATGCTAGAAAGTGCATTTTTAAAAAAACATTACCTTAAATGCAAAATTGAAACAATGGGCACGGGATACTTTAACACATGGATTGTCGCAGGATTCAACAAAGAATTTAAATACAAAAAATCTATTGATATAGGGTAGGAAGTATAATTTATTTATATTCCGTAATATATTTATTGAAAAAATTATTATAAATACGCATAGAAAATTAATCCTATTTTTCATGCATGTATATAGAATAATGAGACTTCACGAATCTGGAATTATAGAAGCTTTGAAATCTCGATGGTTACAGTCACAGGGTGTCAATATTATGAGAGAACGTAATAAAAAAAATTTTGCACCGATAACATTCAGACAAGTAGTTTTCATTATATGTATTTATTTGTGTGGTTTACTTACATCGATAGTTGTATCGATTATGGAAATTTTAGTCTATAAATTAAAAGTGAATCAATATTTATAAAAGAAAAAAGTAAATAAATATTATTGGAATTGTAAGAAATAGGTAGAAAAATTAATAATATACTGTAATAGTCAATTCATATCGTACAATTTTTTCCTTAATAAAGATAACGTAAAATAGTAATAGAAAATCGTTGTTTAGAATTTAACCTGTATACATATGGATCTATTAAAATGAGTCGTCTTCGAATCAACCATTATAACAGTAATTAAATCTTTATGTTACGGTAAAAGCAGGCAAATGTAATTTTCATGCTATTGTACAAACGACAGAAATTTTATAGTCTGGTATTTATGTAGTCTATAAAACAGTTAAAATTAGACAAGAATCTTTTTCAAACTTATTAGACTTCTTAATTTCTAGTGAACGAATATCATTTCTTTGACCCGTTTCGTTGAAACAATACTAATACAATGTGGGTGTTCATTCTGATAATTCCCTTTTTAATCGATGAAGTATATTGTATAAGCGGATTAATATTGTATCGTAAACAAAACCGTTTTATTTCCATTTTTGATATTCCATTTTTTAATGAATTGAAGCAAGAAACGTTGAGAGAATCTTATGAATCTGAGAAACATAATTTTCAGCAGGAACCAATCCGACTTTTATTTCATCACGTAAATATAATCTGCTAAGGAGTATATTAGACCTTTATATTAAATAATAGATATTAATAATATAATTATTTGTTAAATCATAAATAGGATCCTGCAATTTTAACGTCATACGACGATGGTAAAAAGATCACAGGATTTTTCGGATCAATTTGGACTTTCTTAGCCGAATACGCAAATTTTAGGTTTAAAATCTTATATAATTGTAAGTAAATTATCATTTAATGAATAATTATCCATCAATTATTTTTATAGTCTAGTTTTAATGGCGGTTCCTGAAAAAAGAGTCGGAATAAGGCCAGGTTTAAATATGAGTTATAATGGACTTTTAAGATACATAGAGAATGCAGAGGCAGATATAATTGCTAAAATAGAAGTTTTCCCATATTGGACAGATGTTGTAGATTACTTTTTACCTCTGTGGAATGATCGGTATTGTATTGATCGATTTATATAATAATATTATATTACGGTAACCGGTGTGAGTACCCGCGCCAAATCCACATAAAATATTGTCTCTATTGATATTTATAACATTAATTATTATTATTATATTCATGTATTAAAAACTTGCCTTCGTAGCGCTCCCGCGCTCCTTGATATAAGAATGCATATTAAATAAATATACGCATCCAAGTGAAAGCAAATGTGAATAGCACATTACCGGCGTAACAGCACCAACCAATGAGCGCAGCCAAAACTCTAAAAATTGCAAATAGCAAAGGGCTAATTGTACAAAAGTCATTTAACAAAATAGCGAAGTTGTAGACAATTAAATATAAAAATAAAGGCATGTAACTAAGTCATTTATGTGTCCCCTTTGTGAGAAGAAACTTTAAAAATATGGTCAGCATGGTCAATTTCATTGATTAAAATGAATTTTTCGTTTAGTTTACGGCAAAATCCTATATTTAAAATTCCAAAATCATTTATAAAATACATTATAATCTAAAAAATTCTTTCATTTCCTTTATTCTTCATATTATTTATATGGGTTAATAATTAAATAAAGTATTATAATATACTTAAAAATATTATTTTTTATTAATTTTTAGAGTTTATGAATTTCCTTGTATTATTTCGAAATTCGCTGAATTAGGTAACGTGTCATCTAATTTGGCAAAAACGCACATTTTACACTTCTGCACTCTATAAAGCCAATATCACATCTGGGGCGTTCTTAATTTTTTTTCTTGGTAAGTATATTATTTAGTATACTTTGAATAAGCCTTTGTTATAATTTTTTTTTCAACGCATTCATTTCAACGTTCACGCAAACATAATCGAAATGTCAAAAATTTTCTTATCGTCACGTAAAGATAATTGTGTGTCAGGAAAATGTACGTGCGTCAATTTTCATGCGACTCAACTTCATTAAACAAAACTCTAGTTCAATCGGAAAATATATAAATTATTTGACGTGAAGATATCCGGAATGTCGAAAATTTTCTTATAGTCACGTAAAGATATCGATAGAGACGCACGCTTTTTATGTGGAATAGTCACACCGATAATATCTATATAGTATTTAAATAAAAAATATTTTTCCATTACATAGTTTCCGCTTGTTTGCACAAATATCTCCTCAGGAAAACGTTTTTTGGGTTTTGAGCATTTTCTCGATTGAAGTTTGGATTGTTTTTGTAGTATTTTACTTATTATTTTCTACAGTAAGCTTTGCCGCCGAAAAATATGCTGTGAAATACAAACTTAAAAAGGATTCCAAGCTAAATTATGTAGATTACATTTTTCACTATTATGGAGTTTTCACTCAACGCAGTAAGTCTACAATTTATTAATATGGATCATTTCGATAAAGCTATTACATATCTATTTCCATATTACAGGTCTAGTTTTACTCGATATTCAAAATACACGTAGAATATTAAATAGCTGCGCCTGTTTATACTCGCTGATGGTTCTAAACTTTTATAGCGCTAATGTTATAAAGAATATGCTAAATAAAACACCATACGAGCCATTTGATAGTCTAGACACGCTTTATCGTCATACTGATTACTTCGTAATATCTGAAAAAGATTCAGTGGTACATTTAGCGTACGAATTCTTAAATATTTATCAGGTATTGAGATGCCATTCGTTACCCTTTACATAAAGACACTGTATTTAAGTTTTACATATTTGGTAATAAGCTGTGATAATTTTCAACACTACTGTAGGACATCGAACCTGAACACGAATTGAGGAATGTAATTAGGTCAAAGCGTCTGACCTTCGCTCCATCTCACACGCGTATGTACTACATAGCTTGCACGTCCAAAAAGAATTATGCTTTATTGGAAAGTGAATATTTAAAAGAAAATGTCGTGACATACGGCTGTTCTTTGAAACCTTACGGTGAATCGTATTTTCTTACTTGGATAGCAGCTGGGGCTAGAAAAAATTTCACGTACAAACGAACGATTGACCGGGGGTGAGATAATATACAAATATACAGAATACATAAATAAATTTTATTTCGAAATTGGTTAAATAGTAAACTAAATCATTCTGTATTTTTAGAATTTTAAAAGTTTTCGAATCAGGGTTGCTAAAAGCATTGAAGCAACGACTAATTGGATTGGAGAAATCAATCGATCATAATATTCACGAACCAATTGACTTGCAAAAAATTTATGCGGTGATCGGTTTATTTTTACTTGGTGCTGTATCATCGATATTAATTTTTACTATAGAAAAAATAATATTTTGTTCGAAAAGTTCTTCTAAATCTCAGCCAGATAATATCAACAGAATTTTGGTACAATCAATATAAGTTTCAGGTATCGTATATTCAGTAAAGAGTGCCTGTTTATAAAACACTATTTTGGTATTATATATTCATATACATTCTATTAATAGAATAAAAACTTGTTTGCCCCAAATTCTGCTTCTTTGCGATATTAATTCATTGCCATATGCGTGCGTTCATTGATGATTACCATAAGCTTAATGCCAATTCGCGTCTTCCTATAATTTTGCAGATTAGACTTTTCTTTTGAATTTCATGGTAATCTTTCTAGGTATTGAGGAAATGATTGATATTTTCGAGGTGGTGCGCATTTCGGTTCAATTACCAGCTTGCTGCTTAAATTGTATTCAAATGGTCAGTTCTAACAACGACAATTTACAAGTCGCATCATCAACCAGCGGAGTGAGTCATGTCATATGAATCATATTTGCAATATCGTCATGTCAATAATGTAATATTGGCTTTATTTTGTTGTATAATAATATTGAAATAAATTTGAATTTTTTAGCCGATCATCTCAATATAACCATTTTCAAAATTTGTTCACTCATTAGCTTTTATAATATACAAGCATTTTATCTTTATGTCCTTTACCTCGGACCATAGCTTTCGTAAAAATTAAAAATGTCCCTGCTTAAAAATTCCCTCGATAAACCAAAATCGTCTGAATTCCCAAAAAATCGATAATTAACGCGACACCACGAGGAAAATTATAAACGTGTTTCCAAGAATCGACCGAATGCCAAGTATTTAGTATGATATTTCCTGCGAGTATTCGGAGGGGGATCAACAACCCGCCATCCGTTCTATCGTGTCTGCAGTCACGTACGCTGTGGATTCATCATCCGGTTTTTCGACAATAGTCAATAAAAATTTCGCGTCTCACCGTTTGTCGCGAGCGCGTGCTTATGGGGGTATCGTCACATTACCATAATTCATTACTTTTTCATCAAACAACCGTACGATTTTAAAGCGAACGCCATATGTTTCGCGCGTGCGAGCACGTCAGCCGTCCTGAACAAATAGACTCTTCACTATGTTTCACGTGCCCCCTCTGCATTATTAGTCAAATTTTTTAAGTGCATTGTGAATTTAATGAATAGTTTCTGAAGATCGGAAGATCGTGTGAATTACTGAACTTGAAACGTTTAGCCTTTTAGTACAAGTATTGCGTTAAATTATTCTTTTTTACAATATGCTAAAGGCACGTGTTTCGTTCAACAACGTACATAGTACATGTATCTGTTCGAAAAAAAAACATATTAAATAATGGTTCCTTATATATCTTTATTCATTAATCGATACCGAATTGATTACAAATTATACTTATTTCAATTAAAACGTTTGAAATAGAATATTTATTACATAGTATATAGACTAGAAACCGGCTTAGAAAATTTAAGTACCTAATACTCATTAGTATAGTCAGTATAGAAAAATGTTTCACACCACACACCCAAAATACGGAAACGTTTCGCGCACACGCGCTCTCCTAACAGTTTCGAAACCAATTTTGAAAATTAAATGCAATTCATGCAAAAAATCATATAAAGCCAACATAGCCTTCAACAATTATTAAATATATATACACTCATCATTAATTATGTTTTATCATTTTTAAAAAACGATAAACGTCCATTAGTCACATCAAAACCCACCAAGCCACTAATGCGATCATCGAAAAATCTGTAAATTTCGAAGAGCAGCCATGCGCTACGATAGCTCGCACGTGTATAACACGCGTGTATAGATATAAGTATTCACCCCGCGCTGTCCGAAATTTCGCGCCGCGCGTGCGCGTCTACACGATCGGCGCCTAGAAATCTAGAAATAAAAATAGAATCCAGAGAAACAAAAATGGTCACGTAGGCCCGCGAGGCGAAATGTTTAACGATTTTCCTGTAGATCATGCAAATGAGAGGTTACGTCAGGCTGTCGCAGGCGCGCGCGTGTAATATCTGTGCCGAAAAGTATGCGTGTGCCTGATGCCCTTTCCAATCGTCGTCGTCTGCGCGCGGCGAGAGACACGTGATTCGGCCTCGACCGAGAACCTGCAGACCGGCTGCCTGTCATTGCTATATACTTACTCTAGCGTGAGAGAGCCTATTTGGCTAATTGACATTCGGCTGGGGGGACCGCGAGAGATAGAACACACGTGCATGCATGAATTATGAAGTTCAAAGGTGTAATCAGTGCGACACGCAGTTGTGTGTTTACAGAGAGGAATACACGCTGTTTTTCCTATGGTTCTAGGATGAGACTTTTCTATGGGTTGACGGTTTTTTTTTGGTGATTTGAATTTTTGCAGAAAGGAATATTGTATTTGATTTTGTTTGGACGAGTCTTGAATTCCTAATTTTGCTTAATTTTTAAGTAGTATAAGTGAGTATAGATACTTAGGGTGTTAATGTATATGCATTTGTTATTTATTGCATCGATTTAAATGTTATAGTGTATTATGTTCGCTTTTGATTTATGTGGCGAAATTTTTTCCTGCCAATATTTTGTAATTTTACTAGAGGCTAAAGACGTCCTTTTTTTATAATGTTATGCAACTTTTAAACTTATGACGCATTGAAAGTGAAATGGCGCGAAATCGGGTTTCCCCTTCGCGGTGTACTCATGCCCCCGCCGGTGGTAAACACCATAGCGGCAGAGTTTGCAATTACCAGAATTATCCAAACTAAGGTATTTTATGCTAATTAGCCGATGTATTTGCTATTTGAGATATTTAATGTGCCCCGAAAGTCTTACAGAAAATCGGTACAGAAATAATTCGGTGAAGGAGCAAAAGTAGAATGCCACTTAATTTCATTGCGAAATTCTTTTCTGGTGAGATTCGGTCAGCAAAATACTAGATGAGTTATGCCACGTGATATTGTAATGTCTGAAATAAAAAAAAAATAAGAGTCAAAATTATCAAGTGTTTTCAAACTTAATTATATGCTTTTGGGGATCTCCTTGACCAATTTTTTTTTTTTATCATCTCAAGCCAAATGTTATTATAATTAGACTTCCTAGTGCTATGAATGAGTATATCGAGAATACAGCTAAAATTAGTGAGTAAATAAATTTCGATTGAAGGCCACACAATAGATTACAATTAAGCTTGATAATGAAGACTACTTATTTGCATCTATCAATTGTTAAAGGTGTTTGATTAAAATACTACTAATTTCTAAATCAAAATTGTATGAGGTAAACATTTATTTTATAAAATATTTTATTGTTGATGATTTTTAGACCAAAGTTTATGTAAAAGATTAATTTGCCATTGACAGTTTTTATTATTGAGGAATTGAGGATGATAAAAATTATCCTCAAAGAAAAAAACTGAATCGTAAATAAATATTTCTCTAAAATCTTCCGTATAAATTGCTATACGAGGAAACACGGCCTCAAAACTGGTCAATTTTTTTATTTTTATTTTTTATGGTACACCTTCTGAAGTCGGGTTTTCCTTCTTTCTGATATCACAAAGTATACAGGAAAAATCGTGTACAACTAAAAACCCTCTTCTTCAAACCTCAGCCATTTAGCCCAAACGTGCCCTGCACAAAGTTTCAAAAAAAGAAAATAAAACTAGAAAGAAAGACCTGCCATTTACTTTTTTTTTAATTAAGAAAAGTTTATTGCTTCAAAACTTATAGCAAATTGAAGTTGAGTATAAGGTAATAAAAATACATAAATCACAGGAATCAGCATCCCTGACTGTGCGAGTATTTATTTCTTTTTGAGTATCATTAAATTGTTATTATTCCATAATTTTTAAAAAGTAAATTTAAAAAAAGAAAACTCTTAATTGTTTGTAGTTTTATTTATTTATTTTTTTTAAACTTAATATAGGATATTTCTGGGCCAGATCACTGAAGTTTAAAAAAGAGATTTTTTAAAGCCATTTTCTTAAAAATTTCGACGTAGAAAAAAATGTTTCACAAAGACACAAAGTTTTTTCCAGATCTACTTTGTAATGAGACAAAGAAGAAATAACTCGACCGGATGATATGTCTTCAACAAAACTTTGTCCAGATTTGAGCCCGCCTTAAATCTATATATTTTATTTAATTTCCTCATATACTTACAAGTAAGACGTATCATTACCCTACTACAATAATCTCAGACCAGACAATGTTATTGAAAACATTGTTCTACACATGCTCTACAAACATCTATTATTGTACAAATTCCGTCTCTCTCGCGCTACACTACCAACTGACCATTCCATTGACCCTTATTGTCAATCGATAGAAAATATCTACCTACGTGACGTGTAATATCCGCACGTCGTTTATTTACAGGAAAACCCACTCGACCCCCTCTCCGCATCCACGCGAATCTACGCTTTGTCAATCGCTACAATGCAAATCCCAAAGATTATTCGACTGTTTACCGGGTCATTTTCAATCGAGTTTCCTCCCTCTTGTGCACACTTGAAATGTACATAATAAACCGGCCCCCTTCCCCGAAAAAAGATAACGTAACGTAAGGCTCAGCGCTCTTCGTCGCGTAAAGAAAAGGAGACACACTTTTTCCGTGGTGGGGCCGTATAATACTTACACGCTTGCGCTCGCGTCGACGTAGCCGCGCATGTTTACGTGGGGGACTCATATTTAAGGTGCCGCGCGCCGACTGCGGCCCCGTGATTTCCACGTATCTTCGTACGGACAACATCGGCTCTTGAGACCGATATATTACACGAATTTAGCAAGAGTTTAACGATTTTGTAATCGGAGAAAGGAATTGTGTTGGAGAGCGATAAACTTTCTAAATCCCCGCCGTCAAAGTTTCAAAGTTTTGGTCCTATAAGATACATAAACTTTCGCGTCAAGTGAATCATAATAATAATAAGCTCGAGCGCGAATCGAGCTTTTCCAGTTGGGGTTTTTGTGTGAAATGAGTGATTGAAGATTTATCGAAGAAGAAAAGTGAGTAACGGTCGAAAATTACCTTCTCCATGCGCGAGTTATATATTTTTTTTTTCATTAAACTAAAATAAAATCGATTTATTTTAGCTACATTGAGCAGCAATAATGCCGCCAAACGTAGTCAGTGAACCGATCAATTTTCCCACCCCCGTGAAAGAGGCCGGCGATGCTCCAGCTGTACCCCAGTTACAGCATGAGGCGAAAACGGTCCAATCAACAGAGCAGCCCAAAGCGGAGAAAGTCCAGTGGATTTTCCAGCGTAAAGATATCATATGGCGAAACGTCTTCTTCATAACTCTTCTGCATATAATAGCACTTTATGGATTCATGACTGTTCCTTATATTCAGAATTGGAAGACCTTCCTATGGGGTAATTATAACATTCCGCTTACAAACTTTTGCAAAGAACGTGACGCGAAAATGTTATACTTTTGCTATAACGAAAAAAAAATGAAAAAATTTCAGCATTCGCTATCGGCATGTCAGCGGCGTTCGGTGTCACCGGTGGTATCCATCGGTTCTGGACCCACAAGGCTTACAAAGCTAACATACCGTTGAGAATAATTCTCACGATATGCTACCTTGCTGCCGGGCAGAATTCGATGTATAACTGGGTCAGGGACCACAGAGTGCATCACAAGTATTCGGAGACTGACGCCGATCCGCATAACGCCAATCGCGGATTCTTCTTCTCCCACGTCGGCTGGCTGATGGTCAGGAAGCATCCAGAAGTAATCAGGAGGGGCAGGCAAATCGACATGAGCGATCTCGTCAACGACCCCGTGGCTGCCTTTTGCGAGAGGTACGGTTCAGTCGCAATATAATAAAGTTTGAAAATAATAATTCATATTTTCGATTACTTACGATTGGGATTTTCTTTGCCCCTCGCAGGCACTTCGCGATCCTGAAACTTATGATCTGCTTCGTCATACCGATCTGTGTGCCCGTGTACTTCTGGAACGAGTCGTGGTACTACGCGATCTTATTCCAAGTCTCACGGTACACCTACGTCCTCAATGCCACCTGGAGCGTCAACAGCTTCGCCCACTTCTTCGGCAACAAACCCTACGACAAGTAAGTTTCACCCATCATCGATTCATACGAATTCCCTATATAAAAGAGAAAAAAAAACATTTATTCACATCCTTTTTGTTCAACTTATAGGAACATCGGGCCAACGGAGAACACATTCGTCTCATACGTATCCTTCGGCGAGGGCTGGCACAATTACCACCACGTGTTCCCCCAGGATTACCGAGCGGCCGAGATAGGAGGCGGCCGTTTCAACACCACCACTAGTGTCATCAACATGTTTGCGAAGCTCGGCTGGGCATTCGATCTCAGAGAGCCATCCGAGCAGCTCATCAAGGCGACAATTCAAAATCGCGGCGATGGCACGCACGAAAGTCTTACAGAGGCGAAAAAGGCTGCCTGATCTCGAGAGAGCGAGATAAATACGCGCGCACTACACCTCATGGCCACACTATAATTTCTTATATACCTTTTCCTTTCTTTCACGCAGTCAAAAGCCATATATACATTTATCATAATCGTCACGCGGGACTCTCCCGTTGCATCATACCTCTCTCGAGCGCGTCGCTTCCATTATATATATTTTACCATTTTTCCATCGCGCTACGACGAATTTCCACATTTTTATACTTTTAAGTTATATATACGAGTGAAGCGCACGCGTGTGTGTGTGTATATACATACGCGCGCGCGCGCGGAGGAGCGGGGGTTGCGCAACGCTTCTCCAAATCGTTTCTCTCCCGCGGCGGTGCGGGATATAATACGTAATACATTGACGCGCGCATGTCTTAGTGATTTTTTTTTATTTAAATTGCGCGTCTCACGCTGTGAGAGCAAGAGAGTAAGTGAGTGAGAGCGAACCGAGTGTGTAATGTAAGTTTTTTTTTAAGGTCTGATCTGTTGTAGGATATAAGCATGATATTGTGTTATTGTTAATTTATTGTACAAATAAAAAAAAAATATGTTGTTTTAAGAATTATGCAATGATTCTTCTTTATTTTGTTGCGGTCTCTTGTGTAGCTTTCATTCGTATATACTTATATCGTTCCTCTTATTTAATAAGTGATTATGCAATATTCGGTAATGGCCCGGTCGACCCAGTTTTCGTAAAAATTTCTTTACGTCGTTCTTTTTTTTATCATCTTGAAGGACACGCCATTTTTAACAACCCGTCATTATAACTCTTTCACCTTACGAAATAATTGAGAAATGTGTGACTTACTTATTGAACTGACTTTATTTTTTCAAACAATATTGTAACACAATGGAATACATTTTTTTCATCTTAAATATATTGACAAAATGTCCATAAAGGAATGGTCATTGACGTGGTTACAAGTTTACACGTTTACTGATTTTGAGGCTCGCACGTTAGGATTAATGTATTCGAATTGTCCGTACCCTGATCTTTGCAAAAATAGGTTGAGAACATCAATGCATTCGCCAATTAGGTTTCTTCTAAATTCATCATCTTGAAGAGCACCCTGAAAAAAAAATAATAATTTTCGCGACTATGTGCAATATATGATGTTTTAAAATATCCTTTTACGAGCAAACTTACGCGTATGCCTTCGTTGGAAGACACTCGGACACTGCGGCTACTTTGAGCTGATACAGCTGCAACGATGACGAGAAGAAGGAGGATTTGTTTCATCATGGTGTTAGACTTTTTGGCTTTTCTTTAAAGATTCGGAATGAGTTATTTATTTATAGATTATATATAAAAATTAAATTAAAATTAATTAGAAATTAAATTAAATTAAATTAAAATTAATTAGATTATATATAAAAACTAATTATTTTTATAAGAGAAATTTCAAAAATTTCATTATAACGTATAATATTATTACGTATTATAAAAAAAAAGATGAATTTTTTTTTTTTTTTTTTATATATTTACAAGTATTTCTTTTCTAATAATATGTCTAGAGAATACTTACCGATATCGGATGTACTGAGGCACTTCAATCGTAAAAAGACCTGAAAATTCAAGACCTTATATACTAAAACGTAAATGAAAATCTAAAAGTAAGAGTGGAACAATTTTATTACGATGCACGTATTTTTTCTATTGATTCCTTTGTAATGCAAACAAACCATTATTACTCTATGTCTGTTGTATTATATGTGTACTGATTACAAATATGTACTTCTCAGTACACGAGGAAATATTTAGTTATTTATATTTATCTCGTTTTACAAAACATTTTGAGGGTTGTGCATTGGAATTTATGAATATTGGTATTACACGCACGAAGTTAGAAATTCATTATTCATATATTTAAATTTTGCACATGACACATTTATATTAGTATAACAGTCTATAGGTAAAACATACTGTCCATTTGAATGATTTACACAATTTTAATTGAAGTAGTCAGACAATAAAATAACTAATTTATTGTAATTTTAACTTAATGACAACTATAATATGTTTTCTATAAGTAAACTCTAGTAAATTTAAATTAGCACTTGTCTTTTATGATGCTTAAAAAAACATAATATATTCTTAGTTATAGAAACTAGCCGTACATAGCAACTAACGTTAAGACGTAATAAAATTAATACAATAGAAAATGTTATGGATCGTGCTTTCGCATTATCCATCGAATGCATGTGTTTTAAAATTTATGAGTTTGAATATATAAAAGACTTTGCATTTTATTGTTCTCGTTTAGTTTTGTGGTATTGTTGTTTGATTATAGGTTGGGTAATGTATTACTTTTGAGAAATGAAATATATTTATTATAGTTAATTACAAGCATAGTTTTCTAATGTTAAAAATTTTAGATGAAACATGGAGCGCATTCTTCTGGCGTTCATTTGTCTAGCAGTCGTTGACGCTCAGACTTCACCATGGGCGAATGTTCCAATCGGAGTTAAATCGGTAAGCTACTTTTGAACGGATTTATTACTCAATATTGCGTTTTCGTAGGGAGTTCCTGTAAAATATTCTCAAACATCAATTTTGGTATCACATACAGTATCATCATATAATAATATAAAAAAAAAATTTTATACTGATGTCCGAAAAACTAATGTATTATTGTAAATTATAATCATAGAGTAATATGCTATAATGTTAGAAAGCCTAATGATATTAATATGTATTATTGTATATAATAATGTATTATTGTAAATTATAATCATAGAGTAATATGCTATAATGTTAGAAAGCCTAATGATAAAGGTTTTTCGGTTTGTTTAAAATACTATAAATCGTAGGTTGGGAGAGAGAAAGTCCTACCTGGGCTTCGCGTGGAAAAAAAGTCCTATCTCGACGTTGCGTGGAAAAAAGTCCTATCTCAGCTTCGCGTGGAATAAAGTCCTATCTCGACGTTGCGTGGAAAAAAGTCCTATCTCAGCTTCGCGCGTAAGAAAGTCCTATCTCGACGTCACGTGGAAAAAAGTCCTATTTCGGCTTCCCGCGTAAGAAAGTCCTATCTCGGAAACTCCGCGTTTTTACGTTGAGAACTGCTGTAGAGTTTTGAAAAATCGGTCTTTGTTTCACACTGGATTATTATTTTAGGTCACTAAAAATAGGTTTCCAATAGTTTTCAGCTCGATTCGTCGAAAACCCAGGTGCCGCCTGACACCTTATTTTGCTCATATTATTTAAATTGAGAGGGGCATTTTTTCTGTTTTTTTTCAGCTTAGAAAAATTCAAACATAAATATCAATCTATAAACTGCTTAAGAGCTTTTTTCTATAATATATTTACACAGAGGAACCGCTATTCACGCCGATTGGAGAGTGTATAATTGTTTTTAAAATATGTATGCGCTGGAAAAACGACTTTTTTCACATTTTTTGGTACTTTTACACATTTACTAGTTTTGCAAACTTCCATGTTTCAAGGTCATATGCCTATTATTTTTTTTTCATTTTATAAAAAGCTTTATTTCTTTTTTTTAGTCGTGAAAATTCGAAAAAAGCCAAATAAAAGCTCGTTTTCTCTAGTTTTATTTTAATTTTTTGAAATGGTATTTAAATTAGATTTTATTATGGTATTTATGGTATTTAGATTTGACTATCCTAGATTAAACGATTGACATTTCAAAATAAGGCTGATTTAAACATTTTTTCAATATAAATGGAATATAAATTAAAGTGCGATCTAGAAAGCTTATAGTTTATATTTCAAATATTTAAAAAATTTCTTTATTTTCTAATCCAATAAATAAATTGACTTTTAGAATAGATTGTAGCACATTAATCCCATCTATGTTTGCTTTTTCTAGTGGCCTGGAAGCTCGAGAGTTCAATTGAATACGAATCTCGGATCGCGCCTTCATGTGCAACAACCACAACAACAGCAGGTTCTACTGACTCAGAAATCCAAACAGTCCGAGCAACCTTTACAATCTGAAAAGTCTCAGAAATCCAAACAGTCTCAGCAGTCTATTATGCAGTATGAACTGTCTCCGAAATCCCAGCAGTCCCAGCAAGCTCTACAGTTAGGAAAGTCTCAGAAATCCAAACAGTATGTGCAGTCTCTACAGTCTGAACAGTCTCTAAAGTCTCAGCAATCTCAGAAAAAGCATCAACAAACGAACCAAGTAGTATACGTAGTCAGTGAGAAGAAAGGATCAGCATCCGAGCCATCTTTGGATATCACCAAGAAAAAACTAGTCAATACAAAATCTTCTGATGAGCCTAAAGAATCCGAGAAGAAAGAGGCTACTTGGCAAGATTGGTTTGCTGTAGCACTTGATATAGGTAGTGAGTATATGGATGGCTCCGGCTGGGGTAAAATCGCCTATCATCCTTAGGAAAGATAATATTGGCTCCCATTATATTGTTGAATAAAATAAAAGTAAATAAAAATGATTTTTTGGCTTCTCATTATGTTATTTAAAATAAAATAAACGAGAAAATTTGCAAATCTATTGTCTTGGTTTTGATATATTATGCTGCTACTTTTGAATACATTGTATATTTTTTTACCTTTCAATCACTATTATCCTATTATCACTGACATAGTGTTTTACCTTACTTTTATTATGTAATAATTGTAAAACAATCAATCGAATATTAAAGGATTTGTCATAAGAAAATATATAAATATTTTTATAAACAAGTAAAAATTGATTTATTGATAGATGACATTTATAAATAAATGATGTCTGAATTATAATACAACAGGGGTAAATGAAAATAATTTAAATTAACAATATTTTTCAAGGCACCTTAGTATGCGACTGCTAACTTTTTTGGTTTTTCAAAGTGAGTGTTTTTTCTCTTGATCCTATTGCTAAATTTGCTTTACACGATTCCCATCTATAAATAATAGCATTTTATTAATTACTTTTATGGTAGCTAAAAAAATGCTAACACAAATTATAAATTGATGTACCTGTTATTTTTGCGATCTTCCAAAAAAATTTTATCAATTAATAGAATATCTAAATTCGAATCTCCGGGAGTGTCTTCTGGAAGTATCGCTTCAAACTTTAGTCTCACTTGCATGTCAGTGGCATTTATCAAAAACGTTTCAAACTCAGCTACCTTCACATCGTAAAAAGTAGGCTGAGCATTGTTTCGATTATTCAGACTTGACAAAGGCGGTAATCCTGCTTGACTGTGCAAAAAGAAAAACAATCATTAGATTAAAAATCAGTTAAACGAGTTGAACCCAAAAAATACTCACTCGCAAATGATGCTGAACTCCGTCGTGGATTTCCCATTCTCCACTAGCATTCTTAAGATTCCTTTAGGCCTATACTCAGTGTCTGACACCTTGACCGCTGCCCTCAGCGGAATGCCACAGAAGGGATATTCCGATCGCGTGGCCAGGTAATACAGTCCCGTTGGTCCACGATCCGCAGCGTAACCCATCTCGGGTGCAGTAGTCGTGCCTTCCGGTGGGAAACACGAACCTGCGGAGAAGCTGCCGAAACGGCGTTTGCACGGCCAGCTATGAAATTTGCATTCGCCTCGTTGGCTTTTCAGACTCTCGACGAAGAGGAACCAGGAGCGCACGTGGCTGCAGGCTATCTCGATGTCCAGACTGTCTTCTGCAATCAGAAACGGCGCGAAATATCTTCATCGTAGGTATTCCCAAATTCGACAACAATCAAATGACTTAATTGTAAACGTTTTTTATAATTTATTAATAAAATTATACGATTCTTTGAATTCCAAATGTAATATGACATTGCTTAAAAACTTTGCTCTTTCTATTTTACAGCTATAAAGTTGTGTCATGAGTTCGAAAGTATTACATGGTGTGCATTGTTAGGAAATTCCAATTTCGCAAATTATGATCACTGAGTTGGAGGCTAATAAAATAGTTGTAATGCGCCGAAGCGAGAAAACATTTTTATAAGTAATGGTAATAAAAGCTTTTATTGGAAAATAAAATATGAAGTCGACTGGGAGCAATGAGGTGTCATTTTTTAAAAAGCGTTCGAGAAGTAATATTTCTTTGGAAATTGAAGTTGGTAATACTGCACCTGTTTTCAATATACGAACACTTTGCAAATTCAGAATAACAAAAGATTTTAAATAATATCATACTTTCTTTATAAATTTATTATAAAAACCCTATCACATTGACATTAGTGAAAATATTTTGTTATTCTAAATATATTAAATTTAAAATTATTTATATACTCAAGATACGCACAGTATTGTTAACCACAATTTTCCGAATAAATCGAAATATAATGTCACCTTCGGTACACGGAGTGAAAAAATTTGTAGTAAAATTGCTACACGGAAAAAAAATTGATTAGTATTAAAGAAATATTTATTTTAATAGTAGCAAAGAAATATTTTTTTCTAACAAATAATTATTTTTTAAATTCAAATAAACCTTTGTGTCAAATAAACAGTTATTTGTTTCAAAAAAATATTTCTTTAATACTAATAAACTTTTTTTCAGTGTACATATATAATAAAAATAGCAATTTTTTCATGATCCTGACCCACATTTACATCACATACAGTC
>UXGD01002787.1:0-23697 GCA_900474315.1 Torymus auratus | reverse complement strand
ATATATATATGTATATATATATATATGACTTATACTTTTAGTTTAAATATTTGATAATTCCAAACTTTGTGGGTTTTATTTGGATCACTCAGCAAAAGCTAAGGTCACCGTTGACGAATCATGGGCTTTGATACGGACTTGATCAATCGCAAAGGGTTTATGTCGGCTTCACATTTCCGTCATTACTTTTTTAAGAAAGGGAACTAGATTCTAAAGCAGAGCGCGCTATATGCACTACTACTACTACTCCTGTAATAAAAGGGAGATAGCGATTTATTATCGAATTGAAACTTAGAGCCAACTTCAGAAAGTTATCAAATATGCTATTGGTTAATACAGTAGATAAGATAGATTAGGATCGCGACGCTCGGAGCGACCCGAGGTCGTAGTAGTATAGTAGGACATAAGATAGGCTAGTATCTACATGCACGCGTAGCGCGCTCTGCTGTACAAACTAGTATTATTTTAATGGTTCTCGTGGTTCCCGCTATGCGCGCCTGCAGCCTGCAGACACTAACATATCTTACCTACTGTATTATAGCCAATGACATTTGTTGATAACGCTCACAATTCGATGATAAATCCCTATCTTCCTTTTATAATAGGAGGATATTTTCAATTCTATCAGTCGTCCTCGTTACACAACAAAACATATACTACTTCCAGAAAAAATATGTTGACATTTATTAGTTTTAAATAAATATTATCTCAAAGCTTTTACAGTTCACTCGACTCCTTGACTATTTCGTCGAAAAAAAAAATGTTTAGCAGCCATCGATATATCTACTCCAAACTTTATTCCCCGAGTATAAAAACGTAATCTACATCATCCTGCACAAAGAATTGAAAACGTCAATTGAACTCTCTTGAACCCCTGAGAGAGAATGTCTCGCAAAACAAATAATTGGGATAGAGAGTGTGCAGCATGTATAAGAAGCGCTCATGCAACTCTATATATAAGGATCCCGTGGAGTTGCCGCGCTAGTTGTAAGGTGAATTCGGCAATGCGTGCAGAGAGAGAAAGCCGCAGCAGTTCCTTCTTCGTCTATATAACCCATTGTCTGTACTTCCTGCAGTACAAAGCAGCATCTATATGAAACGACTGCCTCATTTTTGCTCTCTCCTCTTCTTCCTCGCGCCTCTGTTTGTATAATATCTTCATCTTTCTTGGGCGTTAACTTGCACGGTCGCGTTAATGAGAGCTCCCTTGCGGCGCACACCCGAAGTAGAAAGAGCTAGAGGGAGAGGGGGGGGGGGGAGACAGAGGGAGCGAGAGAGCCAGAGACTTCAAAATACCCCGCTGAGACAGAAATAACAACGGAAGGCGGTGCCAACAGCTTCAACTCATATAACGCCTATATGGATATATATCTCTCTTTTGATTTCACTTTACCCTGCGTGCGGGACAGTTTTGGGGATACAAAGGTGCTTCCGTGTTATTGTTTCAAACGCACGAGGTAAGTACGATCTTTTCTTTGAGTAAATATACATATAAGTACTAGGCGGGCTTCGCTTCCTACTCGCTCCGCTCACCAATCCCCATTTTTAATTATTTTCAAATCAATTTTATACACAAATTTATTTCATAAACATTTTATTTTTTCCTAATAATTTTAATTATTAATATAATCCTCTATTATATTAAACTAATGTTTCCTGACTGTTTTCGTAACCACCCTTTCAATTTTCATAATTTTGGATGTATAATTTTTGGATAATTTTTAAATGATTTTTGAATAATTTCTTGATAATTTTTGGATTATTTTTGGATTATTTTTGAATGATGTTCAGGTGAGTTTTGGATCATTTTCGGATTATTTTCGAATAATTTTTGGATGATCTTTTCAACGTTTCTAGAAATTACTTATAACTATAATGAAGAATATTTATAATAAAGAAATTAATTTATATAGTTTCAGGATAAGGGGGAAGAAATTTACTTTCTTTTGGATCGGACTGAACAAATAAGGAAATCGTATAATTTGTGCTATTCAAGTGAGAGACTTAAAAATGGATTAAAATTAATAGTACATTACGATACAAGGGCGCAAAGTAGGTGACCCCCGCACGAGCGGAGTTTACTTCGCTCGGGCGACAAAAAAGCGAGTTCGGGTACACCTACATAGCGCATGAGTATCGGATAGTATTTTTCTTATCAAGTTGTGCAATCTTCTAGCCTACACCCGCACTGCGCGCGCAAACCATCACGCTTCCACATGCTGGAACGAGCGTGCAGAAAAGTAGCTGAGCAGAAGGTAGCTGAGCGTGCGGGAATAATTCGTCCTCGCACGCTCAATTACTTTTCCATATGCTCGTTCAGTGTGTGGAAAAGTGACAGTTTTCGCACGCAAATGTGTATGCAAACTCGAACTTTGCACACGATGATAAGAAAAAATCTTTTTAATTAGTATTTTAAAATCTTCAAACTTTACGTCAGTGACAAAATTATAGATAAAGAATAAAAGTAGAAATTTGGTTTAAAATAAATTTTTAAATCTCCTAAAAACCAGTAAATATACACGTGATGCTATAGTGATTATGTTCGTGCTCTGTTGTCGTGTCGGTCTCCCTTCGCTGTGAGCAGCCGCGCGCAAGCCCGCGAGCGGTCTGGTCAGAACCGATTCGGTTCGCGCGTCGACACAGACCCTTATCATTATAATCGTCTTGGTGTTTGATGGGAGAACGACGATCTCGACTTCTCGCAAGTGTTCGTGTGCGACGTGTATGAGGAGCTTTGTGTAAAATCCCGGACGCCGCGTGGACGATCCCTTAGTGCGTCGACTTTCGTCCAACCAACCCTGGGAGACTCATTTCCGGCTGATCATACTGACTGCCCAGCTCGTGCTCGAGGTGTGGAAATCCCAATGACGAGAGGCGAGACGTCAGACACCTTGGAGATAAGCAGGTTGAAAGGCGAGTCTCTTCCACCTGTCCCTGTGGCAGCCGGGAGTTGGCGAGCGATCGAAATACGTTAATGGAGGTGAATGTACATTCCAGCAATCTTTAATCAAAGTCTGTAATGCGAAATAGTTTGTACTTATATTTTCATATTATATATATTTTATTATTCATTAAAGCTTTTTTCCCACTTTTAACTGAAGTTTTTTATGTCTTTACAATAAATCTTTCCACAATTTCACCTTTTTCTTAAGGCCATGTGAAACTGAAGTGAAAATCCCTACGTTACCGATATGTCGGTAATATCCTATATATTATAAAGATTCAATTTTTAATTCTTAATTAAACGAGTTTTAATTTAACATTCAAAATTTAATTAATAATTAAAAATTGACTAATTAAATATTTTTAGAACCCTGCTTCAAATCAAATACCAAGACCTTAGCAAATCTAACTAGATCAGGGACACCACAGACGAGGCGGCAATTCGGGTAAGCGGGAATCTCCACATATCCATCAAAATGGCCTCCCCCCATCTGGTTTCATCTGGGTGGAGACGTGACCATACAAAACGGTCATCAATAAGATAAAACGAAGGGAAGGGGAGGAAGTGTTTCAACAGGCTCGGCCTTCATAGACAGAGTCGTCACCACCTATTCCCAGCACATCAAGAAAGACCGGCGGGTATGGGACTGACAAGCCGCCAGACGTCACCGAGGCGGAACTGATAACGGCCGCCAAAAGAATCTGCGTTCGCAAAGCTCTGGGGCCTGACAAAATCCCTGGCCTGGACATGAAAACAACAATACTAAATACCCCTGGTATTTTCTAAACCACGTTTAGTACCTGTCAGCGGAGGGTGCAACGGCTGGTACACCTACCTAAGGATGGGAAATCCCCAGACGAGCCATCCTCATACCAACCACTCTGCATGCATGACATTGCCGGGAAGCTGTTAGAGCGAATTATCTATACCAGACTGGAAGCGGCCATACAATAGGCTAGAGACCTGTTAGAGAACCAGTACGAGTTTAGGAAGGGGCGCTCAATCATCAACGCCATTAACCGGATGGTAACGTTAGCCTCAGACGCCATTAGCGGCAGCTGCTGCACCAAGCGCAGGTGGACCATCATTACCTTAGCCGTATGGAATGCTTTTAACTTGTCGAGATGGCAGCACATCATGCTGGATTTAGAGAAATTCAGGGTACCGCTCTACCCCGAAAGAATCGTATCGAGCAACCTGGCAAACCCGACACTGCTTTACGATATCGATAATGGCATACCCAACTGCAACATTACAGAAGGGGTACCGCAGGGCTTGTTAGTGGGATCCTTCATATGGAACGTCCATATCAAGGATAAATACGATAAGCTTACTTAGGCAGCCACTTCCAGACGGAGTGTCAATGGTAGTGTATGCGGGCGACGTTGGTCTCGTAGTCGTTGCCAAGACGATCGTCGAGGTTCAGCACCTAGGAAAAGCAGTAATTAAGACAGTATCTTGATAGCTGAAGCACAAGGGGCTCGGTCTGGCAGCAGAGGAGACCGAGTCACTACTCATAGATCGCACAAAGAAGAAGAAGAATGACACCTTCAGTGTCGAAAACAGAAAGATAACAATGACAGACACACTAAAATATCTTGGGGTCACTTTAGATGCGGGGCTGTCATTCAAAGAACACCTTTTGACAGCTGGTCTGAGGGCATCGGGAGACCGAAACAGTCGCGGCGATCCGTTCGTCCGTGGTGATCTCACTAATTCTTTACGGAGTCACAATCTGACTTCATGTCCTAAGTAGCAACAGAAGCTGCGGAACAACATATCAACGACCCTGTTGGAAAGCCGCACTGAGGGTGGCCCTTTCCTATTGTACAGTGTCTGATATAGCACTATCGTGATCGCAGAAATGCCTCCCATCGATCTAATAGCAGCCGAAAGTGCCAAAATGTACCACGAGAGGAGCTGGTTGCTTCCACGGTGACCTGGCATGGGTTGGCCATTACCAAAGCGCAGACTGTCCAGTCTGCTCAAGACTCAACGGAGACTTAAACCATGAGCTATTTCAATGCCCGAGGTTTGAGGAAAAAAGACAACAGTTTCAGGCCTCATGGGAAGATTCCCTTGTTAAAATATGTGTGTGTATATGTATATGCGTAATGTTTATAAAGAAGGCTGTGAGTTGATGTTGATGAGAGCGGCATGTGACTGTACTCACGGCGCTCACGTAGAGAGGGAATAGGAAGAGCGAGCGCTCCCGAGCAGATCCGAGAGAGACGCGGCACGAGACGCACGTACTTGTGTATGGATGACTAATAAAGCCTCTAATATCTAAAAATTAAGCTCGACTTGTTTTTTTGGATTAACCCATGCCCGTTCCGTATCCTGGCTCTTGATTCTAAGCACCTCAGTATCCCGGGGGCATAGACGGTGCCTACTAGCCTCACAGGACGGCTGAGACGCAGTAACTATATGCTTGCCCCCTGTATTGTAGAGAAGTGTTTACTTCGCACACTGTACCGCAAAATGTGTAAATTGGATACTAGTCCGATTACAAATCGCACACTTGGTCCGATTACAAATTGCCCACTGAAATTTCGCAAGACCTACCGACGATATCTCCGCCAGTGAGAGAGAGGGAGAGGGGTAGAGGGGGGGGGCTTGCCCTCAATGGGAATGATTCAGTGGAAAATAAATAAGAGGGCGAAGGGAGTATACGATGATACACTGTCCATCGGTCATGTACTAGAACGACGTAAATACGTTGAGTGCACCGAACAGCAGACCTTGCATGCTCTTACGGTCTAGGAATGTACTGCTTTTACGGGTTGCTCCATCTCTCTTTCACTCTCTCTTCCACTGGCTCGCACATGGAGAGCGCAAATCGTGTCAAGTCATATTGTGTATCGCATTCGGGTCAGCGATGATATGACGCTACGTCTACGCGAGCGAGTGTGCGACAGGACATAATAGAGAGCGGAATAAGTAGAAAACACGTCTAGCACGAAATATAGCCTGCGTGAGGAAATATACCTATACATAAATATAGAAAAAAAATTGTAGAGGGTTGGTCCAAAGTTGATCTTTGAGGGCACAAGCAATGCTACATTATATGGTAGAAAAAATTAATAAAAAAATTGTTGTCGCTTGATTTTTTAAGATATCTAAAAAACCTCATAACTGTGACATCTCAAAATTCAGACGTGGTGGACCAATTCTGACCTTGGAATTGTGGTCAGTGACCGAAAATAAACAGAGACCGTGTGGTCCAATCTCTGGAACATACAACTTTTTCTTTTTGTGAACCTATGTAAATTTATTATAATATATTTCGAAATAATAAATAATATTCCAGGGATTGGATTTTGTTGGAGCTTGAGTATGTCACTAAGACGTTTTTCTCTATGATTGAAAAGCTTGAAAAACTAAAACATTGGTTTCAATTTGCCGCAAGTTTGCCTTCCCGTAGATTTGACTAATAAACGAGATGTATACAAGTGTCCATTTCGTCTGGCATAAGTCTGGCATAAGAAATCAGATTCAGGTATAAGTTAGTGAATTATTCTATATCATGTACCCCCCCCCCTGCCCCGGACCCGCCACCATTAGATTATGCACTGGACGCAAACATTGTCGGGTGCGATCCTTTTCGCAAGCATTGCCACTGGTTAGGGTTCGATTCCATCTAATTGCTCTCTCTCTCTCTCCGGTATTGAGTGCTCGACCAGCTCACAGTCCCCCGAGTTTATTGTTAATGCGTCAAGTTACTCAGCGAATTCCACCGCATGCGTATTATGTGTGAGCACTATGGCTAAATACAGAAGAGAGAGCATGCACACACACATACACATAATCAGCTCCACAACCTTGCGTCTGAGAAGAAGAAGAATAGTCGAGCGAGCAAGAGAAAGAAAGAGTGTAAATGTGGGATAGGACAGTGAAACATCGCGCTTTGTATAGGTATATGTATTATGCAAATAAAAAGAGCGCGTCGCGCTTGGCTAAAGGCAAGGGAAGACCATTCGCGCCCGAGCTCGCATCTTCCGCACTTTCGCATCCGGCGATTCATCAGTCAAACTATGACAAGTGATGCTGACTGATGTTCCTTTCGCGCGCGCGCTCCTGGCTTCGCATCCATCGTCATGCTATCAAGCTATACAGAAAGAGCTCTTCACTTTGATGGAGCAATAATGGGAAGCGAGAGAAAAAAACCGCACAGGACAATCGATAATTTGGCACGCGCGTATATGGTAGAGTGAAGTATGGAGTCTTTGCGGGGATGGTGGTAGTGCGGGATAGAGGACGAGAGTATGATTATGAAAAAACGAGAGCCTGAATCTTTGACGAGGTTTTGATTTCCTAGCACGTGCCTGCGCGCGGGCGCACCGCTATCATTAATTTTCCCGATCCACTCCGAGTAGAGATACTTGATGTTTGAGTAATTTTTATCGCAAAATTTTTTATTAAGTTTTACGCTTTTTCTGCGCTAAGCTTTATGAAAGTAATAATTTTAGTACCAATTACGACCTCGTTTTTTTAATCAGCTTAAAAAGGAGCCCCAGCTTTCATCCATTTCGTTATGATTTTGATTGAATTTCTCATTATTAATTAAATGTTTATTTTGCTAGTGGATAATTTGCTCTGTAACAGTACCTACATATAAGTGAGTAACGAATTGCTAACGGTTATTTGATTATTTCTTAACCTATTCTCTCTATTTTCCTCATATTCCTATTTAATTGCGTAAAAAAATTGTTCATCAATAAAAGTTACTATAGCAATCAATAACCAAGATGAGAGAATTAAAAGGCACAACACTAGATTGTGATCCGCAGAAATAGTGACAAAAACCGATTATCTAAATACTAGATTTAGTTGCAACTTCTTTTTATCCTCTGTGAACATGCAGTTTTACTGCCACAGTACCTCTCTCTCTCTCTCTTCCTTCCTCTTCTTCTCTCCTTCTTTCTCGTTTCTTAGCATTTTTTAAAAATAAAGTCATTCCAAAAAAGATGCTTTAAGAATAGTAGATTATGCACCTAGGGAGTAAAAGTAAAGAATGTCTCATATCGTATATAATTCGCGCGAGCCGAAGGCAAGGGCGACAAATATGCGATCTGAGGAATTTTTTACTTACTTCCGTGATGCATATGCTAATTTTCTCCACGAGGAGCGTAAAATGCGTAGGCTGTTTTCGGCCGCAGGGCGTACAGTAGCAGTTTTGATTATTTACCCTAAATTTTAGGTAAGAAAGCTGTACACCTAAATAATTGTTAACAACTTTGGGATCGACAAAACTGTAGACTTTTTTGTTTCGAAATACATGTTTTTTTTTTATTTAAATGACGTTCAGATATAATTCCTCATTATTACGTTCTCATATTATTTATGATTCATAATAATTTATTTTCATATTACGCGTCAAATATCGATATTAATGGAGTATAATTTCACAAATATAAATGACGCATTTATCGACAGATTGACATACAATAGTTACGCACGGTATAATTGAATCCGACGTAAAACAAAGTAAAATATACACAGAGAGAGTATCGACCCAAACGACGCGATGGGACAGTAAATTGTGCGACCGCGGTGCCCATATCGACGAAAAAAAAAATACGTATATAATTACATTACCCCATCATGAAGCCTTTTTAAAACTTCATACAGATTCTAGCCGAACAGCTCCGAAGCCGGTGCCCTCCCGGAAAACGTATCGGTACATCATTCGCGAGGTGCAAAAAATATACCGTCAAGCCGTTCATTCTCATACAAAGTCTATAATAGATCGTTAAATTAAAAGCCAATAACGCGTAAGAGGGTTTTGTTACCGGTGCTCACGTATCACTGGAAACCAATCGATTAGCGAAATGAAAAGTGGCGTCCCTATGACGAGGAAGCCTTTCTCGCTCCCTCTCACCCGCAGGATTTTCGACCGCTAATAACGACACGCGCGGCTAGAGCAGCGAGCCGTTGTCCCCGAAAAACCGAGCGCGCGCGAGCGTCAGCGGATTATTTAGTGCGGTCATAATCGTGGGTACGGGGTAAAGCAGGCGCGTGCCAATTACGCTAATCGATATTTAGCGTTTACTATACGAGCCTATAGCCGACCTTTGTGGTCTGCTAACGTGTAAACTTTGATCCGCGGCTTTTAATATAAACGCCCTCGCGCACAATTTATAACCCGTGCGTACGGCACGACTTTTCCTATATCGACACTTAAGTGCAAGTATAAGTATATAGGCGGAAGACTCGTCGCATAAGCTCTCTCTCTCTCTCTCTCTCTCTCTCTCTCTCTCTCCTCTTTTCCTCACTGAGAGTATCGCTCGCTGGATATACACACACACATACGCGTACGCGTGCGATATTAAAAACACGCAATAATGGTACGCGCAGGCGCACGCTGCAGTATCCCTCCGCGAGTGGCTCGATAAGCCGAAGGGTAGGTGGAGGGAATATTGGAGCCATTTATCAAGTGCGATCGCGAGGTTTCGCTGTAGCGCACTTTGAGGTTGACTTTAATTTTATCTGGGAAATCAATGGAAACGAGCGCCGCCGTGGCGGCGGCGGCACAGCCGCTCGTTAGAGCCCGCTGCACCCTGCGGTTTGACCAGCCGCCGTCGGGAGCCTGGATCTCCCGCGACTGGCTCGCGCGCCGAAATTGCACATTGTACGAGACTGGTCAAAATGAGGGGAACAACGGGACGACGCACTTTGTGGTTTGTTTCCGAATTAACTGCACCGTGACTTTATTTGGCTTTTCGCTATATATACATATCTGTACGTCACGAACGCCGCGGATATGCATGAGCTGGGAGATACGGCGGCTTCGTTTTCAAACATATAATATATATGTGTCACGAGAATCAAATCCTTTCTCTACTGTCGCGTAGTCGCAATTTTCTGGGTACGCGTATTATACGTGTATGTGTGCGCGCACGCGTGTGTTTGTGTGTCTTTTTTTATCTTTTTATTTGAAATCTGCCGCAGTGATCAGGTTTGACATTTTATGCTAGAATTTTTTGATTGGAAAAATTTTTCACTTTTTTATCTACTGACGTGTGATGATTTTTTAACAAGGGATAAAATGATAAAATTTTTGCTATCAAAGATTTATTTACTCGAAATTTCGTATTTGCACCGACATCAATATGAGGACGACTCAAAGAATGACGTGCATATGGGCATCGGCATCTCTGCGGCATGAGCAGCCTTTTTATCGAGCCGCGTTCTCTATTTATTTATTTATTAGCGAGTTAGATCGATAGGCTATAAAAAGTTAGATTTCCCTAAAATTCAAAACAAAACTGATCCCCACAGATATCCGAGTACGATTTCCCAGAGTGTAAAATCGTATCCTCCAATCGCAGATCGAAATACCACCTCGCTTTGTCTCTTTCACAGTCGCGCGGCGTTACCGCGATGCCCGCGGACGGACTGACACGTACACTCACAGGCACACGCGGCACGAAAGCAAACGCGAAAGAGCTACTAGCACTTTATCTATACCTAGTCGGCGTGAAAACGAGAGAGAGAGAGGGGGGGCCGAGGCAAAAGGGACAGGACAGTGTAGCACGGCATATATAAGATCGCGGAGACAAGTCGAGCATCGCTCTTACCGCCGTTTTCCAGAATCCCCGGGAGTCTATCTCGCGAGTTTATCTTCTCTCCGACTCTCTCACGCCAGCATATGGCGAGCGATCCAACTTTCGTTCACCGCTGCCTTCGCCTTATCGCTGCGGTATCTTGCCCGCGCAGCCGCGTCAAAAGCCTTGCGCGACACGCGTCCACGGATTCGCAGATACGAAACTTTTCATCTGTCACACATGCGGGAGAACGAGGTCGCAGTGACTGCGCAACTTTCTGTGTCGCTCTTTAGCAATGTTTTTTTTTTAGCAAGCGAGGAGTGTGCTCTTGCCTTGGCGTTGTGATGCTGTGTATTGTTTTTGATGCATGGCTGCACGGTGAGTCGGGGCTCGTGAGTTTTATCATTAATTAAGTAGCAGCAACAGTTCTCGCTCGATCGGTTAGGTTTACATTTTAAAGTATATCGTTGCTTCCGAATAAGAAGGAGTTATCTCAGCGCCCGGTTGGAGAAGGAGTCAGCTCAGCGCCCGGTTGGCGAAGGAGTCAGCTCAGCGCCCGGTTGGAAAAGGTGCCAGCTCAGCGTCCAATTGAAAAGGGGTATCTTTGATTGAGGTTTTCAGTACTGCCAGAGTATATTTTTGGGAAGAACTTTATCGTTTTACACAGTAATTATTTTTATATAAAGCGAAATAAAGCTCTTCCCAAAAATATCCTTTGGCAGTACTGAAAACCTCAATCAATGATACCCCTTTTCGATTGGATGCTGAGCTGGCACCTTTTCCAACCGGGCGCCGAGCTGACTCCTTTTCCAACCAGGCGCTGAGTTAACTCCTTCTCCAACCGGGCGCTGAGATGATCCCTTTTCCAGCCGGGCGTTGAGATGACCTCTTCTTATTCGGAAGCAACGATATGTCTTTTGATTACGAAAATATACCGTTTGCGCCGATACACTATAGATCTACGAACCACTGTACTTTGTCGCTGATAACCAGTAGCTCGACGGACGGACAGATGATTAATCTTCAATAAAATCATATAATACTTATACATGGTAAAGTGATCCGATACTGGTATTAAATATTTGAGTTATTTTTAAAATAATAAAATAATACTAATAAAATCATTAGCTGAGCTGGAGCATTTGCAACTAGGCACCAAATGACGTCGAACAAAAACAAGAAGTAGAAGATTCAAGCGAGCTTAACTCAGCAGAGATGTGCGTGACAGAGTCTTCGACTGTATCAAGTCTTGACTCGACGTTATAGATACCCGCTCAATTAAAGTGATGGTATTGGCAAAAATCTGTGTTAGTTTTTCGTTGATCCCGAGAGAACGAAATTGTGCGAACTCTTTCTCTAAAAATGCCCTTAAAGCTTTGCCTGCCGTCTTATAATGATGAGGTGATAAGCTGCAACGCGGCACAGTGCACGGCAACCGGGTTTGGTATACCTGCTGCTAAGAGGTGCTAATGGCTGCCGGTTCATACGATATACCTACTTGCCGACGTGTGAGAGATTGCTACGTAGAGGACCAAATGCCTGTGGTAGCAGTAAGGGTGGTGAGTGGGATGGACATTAAAAAAATCTGAGAACCAAACAGTGGGGTAGAAATGGGAAGAGGCAATTCTGATAATGAAGACGAATTCCGCGTACAATCTAATGCTTAACCCAACGGATGTTCTTCTTTCGAATGATTTCAACTCTGAAAGAGATTGTAAACAGAAACCACGTGTAGCCTTTGTAACTAAATAAGCGCTACCTGGATGATACGCTACTTTATTGCGATTACCGCTGCACACTGTGGCATTTGAAAATTTATAAATTGAGAGTAGTGCGAGAGAGAATGAAAGAGAATGAGAGAGAGAGAGAGTCAAAGACTAGAAAATTGATTTGTCACATGCCTTATATATAAGGTATCTAATATACCCGTCCGCGGTTCACCTAACTCTCGTTTCCCCATATCAGATATAATACCTACTTCGCGGACTTCCGTTTCATCTCGCCGTCGCCTCGGATACAGCGCGCGGCGTGCACTCTGAACTCCTGATTATCGATCGAGCCGTTTTCCTGCGCCTTTTTTAAGGCTCGCTTGGCACCGAAAATTCACCCTCCTAGACTTCTGCACGTCCAGCAGAAATCAGGATATGCTATAGCCATCCCCTCGAAGATCAGGCGGCGAAGTTATTGATTGGTATAGTAGTTGCACTCTTGCCCGTGCTAGCTTTATCTCTATCTCACTCTGGCCGCCCCAGCGCAGGCTGCTGACTGTTGCACGTGTCCCCGCAAAACTTTACCCGTAAACCTCTGCCACATTATGGCCCGTGCGTCGATTTCACGACAAGCAGCGCGCAGCTACGCCAGCCGGACCGCAGACGACAGCACTATAGCGACTTTTTATATATAAGCGGATTTGTGTGTGTGTACGTGTATGGGAACAGCCGAGATCTCGAATTGCTGGAGTGCTGTGGTTTTCTGCACGATACACATGCGCAGCGTATAGTATATCCGATACTTTTTATTTACACGCGCAGTCTTTTGTGTATATATGCAATCCTGAGCTCATTGCGAGGATTTCGTTAGCCGGAAAGATAAGGAGAGAAGCGCACAAATTACTTATTGCCGCACGGGGGTCGTTCTTCGAAAGTTGAGCGAGGTGATCGGGGAATGGATTCAATGGATGGATTCGTCGCGTTTTATGCTTTGGTGTGCGACAGCCTTCGCCTCTTTTTGAGACGTAATATTGCGTTGCCTTATAATAAAAACTTTCTTACGTTTTCTTTATTTTTCTCGGATTTTTTCATATGAAATATCATTGTGATTATTATAGTTTAATGTGCATGCCATAAAACTCTTTTACGAGAATGGAATTTCATTCATTTTTATAATAAATAGTGTATTTATTCTTGAGCTTTTATTTCACATAAAATAGAATTTGGATTTAGCAGAGTATGTTTCTGTTAGGTAATAAACAGCTTCACTGCTATATTCGAATTGAGATTATTTTAAAAGTTACTTCTTTAATTAGATCAAAATTTTAGGAACGTATAAAAAGTTTCTAGAAAAACAGTTTTATGCTCCTTTTATTATTACAGTTATATTGAAAGAGCAGAAAATAATTCACAATTACTTTTCCTTGGAAAGCACTAGAAGTTAAAGCATTAAGCATTAAAGTTTAATAAAAATCCTTAGTAGAAAAATAACGATATTTTATAATTAATGTGTTAATCAAAAGGTAGCATTCCTAATAAAAATCAATATGCAACAATAACACAATGTACCTTGAAGTATTGTAGTGGAATACGTAAAATCGATGTATCCACTTTTTCCACTATGCCGGTGATATGATTTTCAAAAGTTCAAAAATGCAATACCTCAAAAATTTTCGTCCGATTTTTTGTTTTGACGGCTTAGTAAATTATTGATATTTCAATTAATGGACTAACTTTTGACGTGGATAGCCAACATACAAATTAAATGCATTGCGATTTTGCATTGTTCATCCATAGTCGATATGGAAAAGCGGCTGTTTAAAATTCAAATGTCAAAATTATTAAGGTGCGCGTCGCTGTAGCTCGTGGTCTCCCAGCTCACGAGTCAACTTTTAATGAGACGTTCGCTCCTCTGTGTAATGTCACGCTATGGCGAGTAAAACAGCATTTCAATAATAGATAAATAATGTTCATAATGATGGAATAAGGGCAGCCGACTACGAGAGAAAAGAGCGTAATGTATTTTTCCTTCGCGAGTATAAACGCACGTGCGGTGGTGGCGGCGGCAGCGCTAGAGCAAAAATATATAATAAAGAAAGGAAAAAGCTCTTGCGACATCACGCGCGCGTATGCGTATTCGTTCGAATGTCAAAGATTTACGATGTTTTATTCGTATAGGTATATAGAGAAGAGCCGCACGCGTGCTTCTAATGTGAAATTCATGCATCCTATGAAAGTTTTTTGCGTTTTATCCCCCACCCATGCGTACACCTGCAGCAGCAATCTTTCTCGTATTACGCTGGTGTACGCACAGGGAAGGTATATGCACGTGTGTGTGTGTGTGTGTGTGTGTGTGTATGTGTGATAAGAGCTCGCACGTGGCCCTGCAATGTTTTACTGCGAACCCGTCAGCCAGCTGCGCATATTATAATAAGGGAAGGATCTTTCGAGCAAGCGTATATATGTGTATCATGCATACATATATATGTATACTAACGAGTGGGGGCAGACGCGTCAACTCGCTCTCTCGTTCTCTTCCTCCTTCTCTTTTTTTCTTTTCTTCTTCCGCTGACGAAAGAAATTCATTCATCTTATAGAAACCCAATCATATCATATATAGACGAATTTGTTGAAAGCTTTTCAATCAAGTCGTGGGTGGTTTTATTCGCTTTTCGCGGGTTGTAGTTTCAATGCAGAGCAATCTTATTTGCTTTTTAGAAAAATTGAGATAGAGTAGAAAATACTGAGTTATACACATGAAATTATTATGAATTTTTCATTGGACATGCATGAATAAGGTAAAAAATATTGCTATTACCTATTATCAGCAAAAACAATATGTATACAATATTCGAAATTAAAAAAAAAGAATCAAATGTATTACCAAATCATTTTGTCATTTTTTCCTATTGTTAGGTACAACGTTTATTTTTCCACGGTAAAGCTCATTCTGTATCAGTCTACATCAGCGGGGAAATACGTTTTTAAATACTATCAGGAAGCTTTAAAATATCGCTCAAAGCCTGTACCTCGATGGCTTGATGAGCTTTGTCCATTTGTAATTCTCACTTTTTGTCATTTGGTGAACTTTTTATATAGAATTACAGTTGCTTATTATGTTGTCGAATGAAATTCTCATTCCATAAAATAATGAAAGTTTATGGTTTATTAAAAAAAATGAAAATAAAAAAATGTTGTAAAAATATTATAGAGATTTGCTTTTTGGAGAAAAAAAAGAATTTTTCATCACTTATACTGATTATATAAATATTATATAAATATATATTTTTACATTTTTATTTTTTAACGCTGATAAGTAGCAACAGACATGTAGAATTCTCAACACGCATCAAAATATCGTTATATATTTTCCAAAGGCCTCCACTTCAATAAAGATACGAGATACCCTATAGTAGAAAAAATTTTTGTACCAAAGGGTGCCTAATTGGGCTTAAGTGTGTTGAAGTATATGTCAATGATGTGCTAAACTCTATTGAATCATGCCAGGCTATGTCCAAGTATGTACGTTTCGAATATTTTGCACAGGATTTGGCACAAATAATTTTAAGCTATTAAAAAAAATTATTCAACTTTTTCAGATACAATTAAGTACAATTTAGCATAAACAATCTATCTGAATCTGACTCTGGGAGAACCACCGCGCTATCTTTAAACAAAAATAAAATATCGAAAATATTGTAGTATTTGAACGATGCATGTTTTCTATCAAGGCATTATTAAGAAAATACACGAGAGTCTTGATTAATTAGATGAATATGAATTTTTAATTGTTTTTTCAAAATTAGGTCAATTGCAGGTAGAACGCTACAACTCGCAATGAGCAGACTACTGCACAACAATTCCTTTTCCATCGTTATAAAGAAAACGATATCTTGCTGGTGCAGCAATCTTAAATGGGAAAATCTTTGTCTGTGGTAGAGGGAAAAATAATTCCGTTGGTGTTTACGATCCAATAGCGAACAGGTCAGTACAGCGTTGATGACAAACTGACTGCTCTCATACTATTTTGCAGGTAGATCTTTGTGGCATCCATGAAAGTAATAAGATTCGGCTCTTCACTATAGTTGAGCACAGGGGTTGCTCGACTGTGAATTAGTAAAATCACCATTCAACAAATCAAAGTTGAATCGTGAATTAAACTTCGACAAATTCACAATTCGAATTGAATTTCTTTAAATTCATAATTCAAATTTGAATCGTGAATTGAATTTCCACAAACTCACCATTGAACATTTAATCGGACATACTTAAATTGTGAATTAATCGAAGTTTAAATTACGATTTAAATTTGAGTTGTGAATTGCTCGAAGTCTACTTTTATTTGGTCGATTCAGATTTGAATTATGAAAGCTTTAACTTTGATTTGTTGAATTGTGTGATTTTACTAATTATTCATAATCAAGGAACCCTGGTCCGCATTTAAGATTTCATGTGAGTTCTCACGTGAGATATTACACAATAACTTGGAAAAATTTGTTATCAAATCAATTTCCGCTCTTTAAAGAATGATGGCCGGAAGTAGTGGCTCATTTAACTCGATGTGATTGGTTATTTGAAAAAAGCGTGAATATATTTGAATTTTTTTAGAATTAAAAATGTATTAGATTTGAATTTTGAAACTCAAGTACATTTATAGAACTACTAAATAATTAAAATAGAATAAAAACATTTGATTTTTGCTTGAAACGTGTATCTAATTATCTTATCATTTAAACTATTTAAAACTGAATCATAGTGAAAAATAGTGTTCATAACTAGATGTTATGTATTCAAATTTTTATTATGAAAACTATTTTATATATTGCCAACTTTTTTATACAATCTACTTAAATATATTTCTAATATCATTTTATTTATTTTTTTACAATGTTAAAGTAACATTTTGTCTAAAGTGCTACTTCGGATGAAGGATGACTAACTCTACAGGTCAAGGTATAATCAGTGGTGTCCACTTTATTGTCCCATTTTTTTTCTTTTTTTAATTTATCGATGATTTTTCTAAAAAAATGAAAATTTTATATTATTTGGGTAATTTTGATTTATTTATAAATAATCGTACGCGTGTATTACAAATAAAAATAATGTAAGTTTGATTACTTTGTAGTACAGCAAATTGATACTTTCATGTGCCGCGCCATCTTAAGTAAGATGGTGTAACCCTGATCACTGTTGGCAGTGTTGGCACAATGGCACCTCACATTTTTTTGTATATAAAATTTTCGAACGTCAAAACCGTTTATTTTCATTAATTTTTCAAATTAATCAAAATTATGCCTCGATCTTCATACCGCGTGAATTGTTTGGGATTTGTCATAGTCAGTTATGGCGATATTGTCGATTGACTATTATATACGATTCTTACCCCCTGTGAACTGTCATCGTTCCCCCACTTTTACCCTCTCAACTCCGTCGGTTACCTTACCACTGCGTAAGGACAACATTGACAACAAGCCAAGCAGCGTGCAAGCGTACGTTACACATACACAGTGCACACACAATACACACATGCACACCTTGCGTGATGGCTGCGTCGCTTCGGTAATAATCGGTTGGCATGTTCTGAGGTACTGCGTGTGGCGTCTGCCACTGTCGCGTTGTTGTCTATATTTTGTATACGTTAAAATAAAGTATAATTTACGTTAAATTAAATCGGTAGATCGCACTTTATGATAAAAAATTTGTTCAAAGTAATTATAATATTATTATTTACTTGCATTGAGTGTTGCATGGGAATATATGTTTATGTTAACTAATTTACGTGAGTACGTTGTGTGTAACCTCAAACTTTACTTATGAAGTCCTGCATGAATTATTGTTCTAACAAAATGAATTATTCAATGAAAACGTTTATTGTATTTATATTTATTGGAGATAAATGATTAATAATGGTTTGGTTTTGTTTTTAGAATTTGATAATGTGGATAAAGGGATACATGTATAATGAGTGACTCGGATGATACTGATGTGTTGTTGTTGATACCTCCAGATCTCTTTACTGTGCCTTTATCTGATTCTGATGACGAATCTTACAGACCCAGTTTTAGAACAAGTAAATCTGGTGTTGTTTCTGATCTTATTGAGCATATGCAATCTCTAGAATCTAGGATATTGGCGATCGAGTCTAAGGATAGTCCTAATAATTCCCTTAATCTCAGTCGGCGACTATCTTTAGACTCTAGCATGAGCTGTAGTCAAACACTGCCAAGGACTAAATTCTCTGTAAGTCAAGTTTCTAACTTACAGAAAACTCCTACTAAATATTCCCAGTGCTTGTCATTACCATCAACTCCTAGCATTCGACATCAACTATATCATACTAATGAATTACATTATGTAAAATCTCATGGGAATTCTCAAAACAGAACTTCAAATTCTAATGTATGGAATAAGCATGATAATTCAAAATTATTTTCAGAGCCTGTTCTTTCACAGACTGCTTCGCAAAATAATAGTTCTTTGCATGACGGTAATGGGTCTTCTGAAAACGAGCCATGCTCTATGCTGTTATCTGCATTAAATGTTTGTGAAAGCAATGTTTATAATAAACCTTACAGTTCTTTACCTGTATTGAATTCCCCCAGTTTATCATTAGGCCATTTTACTTCAGATTTGAAATCTATTAATGATATGAATCTTCCTGAAGTTGATAAATTAATTCATGCTGTAGAAACTAATGACAAGGATTTGACAGGAAGAAACGGAATTAACAATGGCAAGAAGCAATCTATTTACACAGATTCAAAAAGGTCACCTACTAAAGGAAACCATATGACAGAAAAAGACTACCAAGACAAAAGGAAAGCCATGGAATCACAAAAATTGAAATTTGGCCTTAATGGTTACAACACAGATGAATCAGTTTATCAAACTGAGCATGGAAAAAGAAAAGATATATCTGATTATACTTTGCCCAATGATAGTTTTTCTTCTTTAGACACAGAAAAATTTATGGCTGATTTTAAGTCATGGACCCCTAGTCTTCGTGTTGAATTGAATGACAGTAAGATTACTTTTGGAGAACAAACAAATTATAATGAGAAAGAAACATTTAACGGGGTACAACATAAAGAAGTACCATCAAGTTTACTTCAACAAATAAGTGAAATTGACACTCAAAATTATTTACCTAATACAGACTTTCCAGCAGAAAGTAAGAAAGAAGATATTCATCAGTATCTCGATGCAAGTTTAATATCGAAGATTACTGATGATTTGACAAAACAGCAAGTCGCCGCACATGCACCAGAGGTCAAACAAAATATAGCTATAACAAATTCTAGAAGTTGCCCAAATGTTTTTAAAATTCCAAGTTCTGTATCTATTCAAAATCCTTTAGATATTTTGGTAAAACACACTGAATTTTCTAATAATGGTACTGCCAGAAATAGTGCAGACCAGAATACTGTTAGTGCTGCAAGTAACGGTGAGCCTCATAATCGACCACAGCGTTTGTTAACGCTCTCAGATTTTTGGAATCATGATTCTTCTAAATCTCAGGAAGATAGATTAAGAATTAAACTTGAGGAAGAAAGATTTCGAAGAGATGTATGTCTAACTTTTATTTGTTTTATTTTGATTGAATAGGTAAAAATGTATTTTTTTATATAATAATGTATATTTTATCATTTTTCTAGCATTGTGAACAATTAATACAAGATCTGCAAAAAAAGTTATTAGAACAACAGGAAAAAGTAGCTGTTGCAGTTAGAGTTGACAATGAGAAAAATGTACTAATTTCTCAATTTCAAGTGCAATGGAAAAAAATGAAACATAGATTATCTGAATTGGAATCGGAACGAGAGAATCTTCAAAAAGTATTAAAAAATATATCAGAAAAGCATCAATCAGAAATTGTTGATTGCCAAGAACAAATGAAAAAGTACAAGGAGGAATTATCAAAAGCCTTAAATTTGGCTACTGGTTATAAAGAAAAGAGTGACAGCTTGGTCAAAGAGAAACTGAACCTACTGAAGAATCATGCTAATGAATTGGAGAGCTATAAGTCGTTGGTACAACAAGCTGAGAACAGATATGATGGAATGAAAGTGGAATTCCAAAAACTATTGGAAAAGAATGAAAAGACGAACGATACCTTAAAAGCTGTCGAGCAAGACCTGAATAAAGAACTATTGAAGAGTGGCGAAGTAAGGACTGAAATGGCAGTTATACACAAAGCTTTGGATGCTTGCGAGGCCGAATTGACCATTTTACGACAAGAAAAAGGAGGTTTGCAGCTTAAGCTGAAAGAGGAGGTAAATAAAAGCAACATTCTCGAGCAAGCAAAAGCTTCGCTAACTGCAGCCCTTGATGAAGCGAAAAAAGCTGAGGCAAGTAAATCATTTGATTTATTTATGAATCCTAAGTTAAAATAAAAAATAAAAACTACTTTACTGTTCTAAATTTATTTAGAAATCTGCAAAAATTGAACTAAAAGCACTCACTGATCAGCAAGAAAGATTAAGGGCAGAGCTTCGAGACGTTTACCAAAAACAAGTTGACGAAGTTGTCAAGGCAAAACTTCAAGAATTTCAGACGCAATTGGATGCGGCTGAAAGCCTATTCCAAAATGAAATTGAAACCAAACAACGTGCTATAGCCGAATGCGCAGCCCGAAAAATAAAAAGCATTATCGATAAGTAAGTTTAGTTGGAAAATTTTATAAATAAGTTTAATGGGATACCAAACGTTAATGTTTACCGACTGACCAGGAGAGTGTCAGGAATCCGGATCACGAATTTGGTTCAAACTTTGGAATAGGTTTTTGGATTTAAAAAGACTCTTCATCAAACGGTAACCATTGAACCTTGGAAAGTATTAAACAGCATTTTAAAAAGAGAAAATAAAACTAGAGAAAATAAACTTTCATTGGCTTTTTTAAAAATTTTCAAAATTATTAAAGCTTAAAGTTAATCAATGAAAATACTCCAAAATATGCATGACGTTGAAAGACGAATTTTAGAAATTTAACAGTGCATACTCAATGCTTAACTTTCAGCTTTAATAACTTTGGACCGAATTAATATTTTTTAATACCGAAAAAAGTAAATGAAAGTTTGGTTTCTCAGTTTTATTTTCTCTTTTTGAAATGTTATTTAAGGCTTTCCAAGATTAAATAGCTACCGTTTGAAAAAGAGACTTTTTAAAAGTTTTTTTCAAAATAAGCGTAAAAATGACCATAACTTGAGTTGTTTTGGAGCGTTAGAGTCTAATATTGCGGCTTTCTTCATATTTCTACATACAACAACATATCCCAAATTTCACAGTTTTGAGACTGTATAAAAAGAAATATTTCAAATTATACACAATCAAGGGCAGTCTTCTTAAATTTTACAGTAAAAAATTTCAAGTCAGTTTGTTTTAACATAAATTTCAAGCAAAACATCGAAGGGCTACTACCGCAATCCACAAATTATATTCAAAGTTTACGAAAGAACAAAATACATTGTGCATTAAGGGAAGAAAATGAGCTATTTCAAGCGAGATAGTCGAGGAGATAGTCATCACGAGTCAAAGTCGAGAGGCGATACAGAGACGAGTGCTGAAAACACCTCGTCTGAGTCTGAAATATCTTTTCTTCTCGTGTTACACATGAGGGCCTTTTTATGCATGAAAGTTGAGTAAGTAATTGGGCATCTCGAGTCATGCATAACACAGTTAATAAATATTATCTTTCACTTTTTCTATACTCAACTTCCAGACATGGAAAAAGACTCATTTCATGCTTGGGTTGAAAAATAGTCTATTATGCAAATAGTGCGTAAACTGAACGGTTTTTTATGACCAGCGATCGTCGCGAACGAGAGTCGAGCAGGCGCATGAGTGAAAAAAAAAGTTATAAATTTGTTGCATAGCATATTTTTTGCACGGCCGTGCGACGTTTGTGTCTGAAAGTGAATTTTTTTATGCGTAAAGTGAATTTTTTTCTACCGTCCGTTAAGTAAATAACTGTACGTACGTTACGCGAAATATTGAAAATAACTAGATTTTACGTATCGAGAATTAAAATTTTCACATCGGAAATTTAATATTTTCACTTAAAACTTTTACGAAATGGTAGAATCTGTTACACTTGAGGACTGTACTTTTAATTTTGTATAACTTAAAGGTGCAAACTGAGGTATAGCGAAAAACACTTTACGGTGGGTAGTTACGTAACCCATCGCTGCTTGCTAACGAGTAATCGCTTTTAGTTAAAATTTTTCAACTTTACGTATTTATTGCTGATTGAATTTAAATTTAGACAATGGCGAGGGTTAAATGTTAGAAAGATAAAATAATCTTTAAATATAATTAATAATACTTATAATGAATTTAAAAGAGATATTTAAATAGTTAATTAAAGATAGTAATTTGCTTATATTGGACAATTATTTTTTAATATACTGACTTGTTATCTCTGTAAAACTATATAATAATGAGACATCTACATGCGATTTAATAACGACTGGTAATACGATATAAAACGAAATACGCTCCACGAGATATGGACTGTCCAAGTTTGTTCCTCCCTAGGTTCGTAATATAACTATTCAGCCAGAACCTTCAAAACATTAGATTTTCGTTTTTATCGAGTTTCCGTTAAAGAGACGTTATCGATGGATAAAGTTACTGAATAAAACCCCTGGATAAAATTAATATACCAAACTGTACAACTGGCATTTTTTAAATTTACTTTACTAACCGCGGTCAATAAATTGACAATACTTATAAGTTTTGATTTTTTATCTGTAACTTATTACCATTATTTTAATTTGGAGCACTATTCGCGGCGACTAATTTTTGAAGTCATGATGTTTGTCTTCTCTGTTTCTAGTGATTTTATCGCGGAGGGTCAAACGCTATTTCTTTTTATATAACCACGAAACCATGAAATTTACTCGGTTGCTAATAGTTTAAGGAGGTTCGATACTTTCATCAAAATACAGAGAACGTTTTAGCATTTGATATGTTGTTCCTTTAGTTGAAAGAAGATTACATGAATTTTTTCAGAATTTTCATCTGCGTATTTTTTGAATAAATAAAGTTTGAAAATCAAGTTTTTAACATAGGCTTTTATGGGGAAGTGAGGTTATATGGCCTTTGAACACGATGAATTGTAATAAAAAACAGAAATCAAGTTGAAAAACCTTTACCTTGATAAAAAAATAACCAAAGAACAAAAACGCAGATGGATCTTGGTAGCTTACTAGGCATTTCGGGAAAAACGAAGTCAAAACGTAAACAAAACGCCGAATTTGTTGGCTGCGCAAGGAGCCTAAAACTATGAACATTTTTACAAAAATTCATTTACACATTCCAATCTGAAAACTGATATGACAGGAAGCAGGGTTCTTAACATAACGAAAAATATTTTTGTTAGAAAATTTCAAATTTTGCAAAAGTAAATTTTGTCCATTAACCTTTAGACTGCCGGGATTTGAACATTTAAACGGTCCTTTAAAAGTGGCCAAATTACTGTCTTGTATCACGTATCAAC
>UXGD01002786.1:0-23707 GCA_900474315.1 Torymus auratus | reverse complement strand
ATTGCATGTTTAAATAGACATTACAGACAACAGTTTATGTAAGTTGACAATTGAAAATTTATCACATATTTTCAATTAATAAAGATTATTTTCTGTATTGTAAGTAAGGTGGCCAAGTATTGGAGGAAAAGTTTTGGACATTAGCAACAGTTTTTTCCTATAGTCACCAACGACTGGTGCATTGATACTCGTCATTATTTCATTAATTTATTGTGATACAATTATCAAAAACGCTTTTTAGAGGTTTTTTCTGACGATATGAAGACCGCTTTACCACTATATAGTTGTTATTTTAGATTTACTAGTGTTCTTATACCTTAAATTTTTGTACTACCTAACGTTACATTTACCTTATGATCAAAATCTCTCGTTTTAGTTATAACAAATTATAACCCCAAAAATATGGATAAGTAAATGGAATATAAAATTTTAATTATCATAATAACACTTTCTAACTTATCCAGTTATTTTTTCCATTCCACTAATAACGCAGCTGACAAACTTGCCAAATCCATCGATTATCATAAAATATTAATGAATTTTCGTATTCCAAAGTCGATCAATCAGAATGTCTAAGTTCTCCCAAAATATCTGCCCCTGTGAGCGCGCACGTGTGCATACTATATACACCAGTAGTGATGCGTATACACACACACATGGCACACACACGGGCGCGCGTGCGCGTAAGTGTACGTGCGTCACAAAACTTTATGAACGCCATAACTTCCGAACGGTGTCGTATATTTCAACGAAATTTCGTCGGTGTATCGAGCCTATCCGAACTTCGATCGGATTAGAGTTCGGGAACTTAACTGAATCCAGTTTATAACACGATTAAGATATTTTTCTTCTTTCAACATCAACAAGTGGTGCGTTAATTAATTCATTGTTCCTTTTGCTCCAAATGTTTTTGCACCGCAACGAAAATATCACAAAGTGTCAAAGAAAATGTCACTTCACATCAGACCGCTAACCCCGCAAAAAAATAACAACATTCCCACAAAAAGAATTTCAAATTACATTTGATTAACCGAGGGCAAATAAGCGAAAAGCGATTAACTTTTTAAAGCACAACCGAGTACGCACTTTTTGCAGTTCTCCCTCTCTTTCTCCTCGTAGCAAAGCGATTGCCACAACATTATCCGTCTGATCTCCTTCTTCTTCCCGCTATACACGGGTGCAGACAAAAGCACTTAGCTTAATAATAAAAAGCTCGCAAGCGCTCTAGCGCGAGTCCCCATAAATCACTTTTATTCGACATTAAGCATTTACGAAAAAAAAGAGAACACGTCCGAAATAACGCCAAGCGAGTAGAGGACACCAGCAGGCCTCTCTCATCCTCGAAAAAAAAAGAACACCACGAAAAACCACCACCAGCGCGTCCCCGTTTATTATACGAGTTTATTTCGACCCTCCCCCCGTTGCCGCGTGCGCGGAATAAAATTTCATAATAAAATTTTATCTCGGTCGCGCGTGCGCACACGCGCGCGTGTTCCGGAAAATGCGCCCAGGAGAGACCACTACAGCGCAGCGGAAAGATTTCCATTGCGGCAAAGTGTGTGCGCAACGCGCTAAAAAGCAGCGCACTCCTCTCTCTCTCTCTCCGCAAAAAGAGGCAACAGCACCGACCCGCATATCCTCGAATCGTCGACTTTTGTTTCCGCGCTACGCTGTGGGGGCCACTCCATTTTTCATTTCGGATATCGCGCGCGGTAGCGAAAACGCAGCGCCGCGCAATCTTATTACGGCCGCGCGTTGGAATAGTTGAGATAATAAAGAGAGAACGCGCGGGGAGCTGCTGCTGCAAGCAAGCGTCCAGATAAAGCCGTAATGAAAGAGAGAAGGGGGAGGAAATACACGAGGGAGAATCGAGGATTGTCCTGAGGGAGAGAGAGAAGGAGGGAATCGATTTTTCGCGCGTTTAGCGCCGGCCAAGTGGCCCACGCGTGCGTTCTCTCTCTCTCACTTCTGCTAGAGAACTGTAGTATACAAAGATCGATAGAGTGTGCAAGAGACCCTTTAGGTGCTGGCCTTCCCACGCGCACGCGTGTCTATGCGTGAAATCGCGCGTCAGTGCAGTATGTTTTGGAGGCACGAGCGAGAGGTTTACAGTACACACTGTGTCAGGTGGGTATAGGGTTGAAGTCAACGCAGGGGCGCCCGGATTAGTTCCGATCTTTTCTCGATAGGGAGAAACTCGTTAACGATGTGAACTGTGAAAACGTTTTAATTCTTACGGAAACTTATACGAAAATAAAAATGATTATAACGTTTTTTAGCCAGTAGAAGGGGTTCAAAAAGTATACGTTATATCGATGATGAAATCTCCAGTTTTATTCGTTTGTATCAATATTATTTTTAGAATAATATTTTTCCAGTTCAATGCAATTAAAAACTCAAATTAAGCGAAGTCAAGAGTGAATAAAATTTAATTTAGTTTTCGGAAATTTAATTAAAGTCTGCGGTGAAAAATTTTCAAAAAAGACCATTTTCGTTTGTCACGAGTAAAAAGGACTCTATTTTTATACTTGGTACTAGGTAGAAATTGAAATATTAAATCTCCATATTAAACCACTCATTAGCGTGAATCAGCATTTTCTCGTCTAAGAATAAATGCAAACTATGAATGTGCGCAGGCTTATTATAACATATGAGATCAATGCAGGTCACAGAGTTCATGACTACGCATTTAAAAGAAAAACGTCGAGTCAGAGCTTACAATTTTCTCTATAATTTACCTTCAACATAATGAAAGCTCAATAATTAAAATAACGCAGAGTAAAAGGACGCTTAACTCTAGCTATATGTGCGGTATCCCAACATAATAACTCACGATTATAACGATAAATCTTTAACCTCCTCATTATTTTTGTCAACATTTTCCATTAATTCTCACGCAAAATTCAAGCTCTGCTTCCCCCGTCACTTGACCGACTCTCTCTCTCTCTCATAATACGAATTTATCACATCGCACCAGTCGCACGCGCGTACTGTATAACGACTACCACCGCGTGTATTTCATTGAAAAATACCTCCAGCCCTGTCGACCCCGGGGGCACTTCCACACACCGAACGTAAAAACCGTATATGTTTGCAAAACGCGTGCTCGAAAAATCGAGAGAGAGAGAGAGAGGGAGAGTACAAACGCCCGTCGGGTATGAAGCGGCTCTCTCTGAAGTGGGCGGAAAACATTGAAAATACTCTTCATTCCGGGCTCTTTATTTCCCAGCGCGCGCGAACTCGCCTCTACTCCTTCGAAAATCGCTGACGCGAGCGTTCGAAAATTCAGCAGCGCAACGTCGCTGTCGTCGGAAAACCCCGAGGATAAAGCCTGCAATGAGGGTGGGTATACCGGAAAAGAGAGGTGAAAAAAAGAGTAGGACACACGCGATTTCTGACGAGAGAGAGAGAGAGAGAAAGAGAAGGCAACTCTGGCGTTCGGATTTTCATTTCGAGGCCCTCGGCTTGAATTTTAGCCGCGTGCGTGCGATATGCCTCCCGCCTCGTAGTTGTCTACCCCCGCGGCGCGTGAGATGAAAAAAGTTGCGTATAGCATCATGGAAGGAGAAACGAGGAGAGGATGATGATCGCGGTTAAATAGGATGATGAGGCGCGGAGGCACGGAAGAGAGCGAAAGCGTTATTGTGCCAATTAGCATGTGATTAACGGGGTTGATTGCGAGAGTAGTGAGCGAGCGCGGTAGTCTCTCACCTTCCCCCACGTTTTTATGAAAAGTTAACGTACACGTGCGAGCTGAGCAACGGTAGATGTGTGTATAGTTGGTGGTTTGCGTTCATGCAAGCGCGGCGCGCGTAATGAGCGTAAAGCGTTTTATTGTTTTCGTTATGGTTGCTTTACGCGCCGTGCGTCGTAAACGTATATTATATACGTTGCTCTGCGCTACTTTTAATTTTCCGTTACCTGCAGCTGTATAATTATTATATCTTCACAACCAGATATTATTTCGCTAAGCTCGAGATGACGTGCATGAACGTCAATTTGTACACAATCGGCCGCGTACATTGCATTAAACCAGTCTAGTAGAAATAACTGGAAACTATTTAAGATTCTGCGCGTTGCTCGTGAAACTAAATTAAAATTTCATGAAACTACTGGCCGCTATGTCCCTACGAAAGGTATTTTCGATCAACTTCTGGTCTAGTTTTGAATAGTTCAACGCAGCTTACTGCTATTATGCATTACTTGCATTTAGCCAAGCTTATAACCGCGATGCAGTTTGAATTAGTTTCCGAAATGATAAACTTTTCAAAGGGCTCGAAGACAAAGCCTTTTATCATGTACGCGCTACTTCTTAAGAATTATTGTAAAGCGAAGTTGATATAGCATTTCATCGTTCGCGATGATTTCAGTACACAGCACGTTCAATAACATTACCGCGAACTAGCTGCGACATATACAACCCAGTGGTCGGAAGGTCGAATTCTTCCGCTCACTCCGGAACAATACCCACGCCGCAGGAATCCAAGCGTTAGCGCGAATATTATACACATTCATTCTCCCGCGTACCACGCGTGATAATATACCACCGAAATTTCGCTATCATATATAGAATATATAACAGCGCCGTCAATCTTCTCCTCCGCGCGTGTGATATTTTTCCTCGACACGGTCTGAGTGACGACAACTACTAGGCTGACACACGAAGCGTAGGATGAAAGGCGCGAGGGCGAGACACAGAGAAAGGGCGGGGATGAGAGAGAGACCTGCCGCCATCAGAGAAAGGGCTTTTAATCGGAGGTCGATCCTTTGGCGACGCCTGAGAGGGGCAGAAAAGCGCTGCTGCCTCCGCCTACGTACATAGCTACGTGTATACATATATATATATAAAAGACAAAAAGACCGGGAGAGGATATAGCTTTCGCAGTCCGGCACTTTGGAAGCGCCTCGCCGATAAAAACCACGTCGGGTAGGACGCGAATTCGTCGCCGACGAGTGACAAGGGGAACGAGACAGAGCTAGCGAGAGGATTACGTCCGCGATTATACGTGCTGAGGCCGCGAAAGGAAAAACGCAACGGCGCTCTTTCATATTTTCTCGTTCCCATCATATCCGAACTCTCTCTCTCTCTCGCAAAGTTCATTTCGTTCTATTTTGCCTGAATACTGCCTGCCGTAGCTGTGATTTCTCTTTTTTCCCTTATTTTTAAATCGAAGGGGCCGCGCGCAAACGGTATATATCGCTTTTTATCGCGCGGGTATAGATGCGAGCTTTGTTTCGCTTATTCAGCGCGATGTCTTTGTGGATTACATCGCGTTTGACGCTTGACGAGGAGGAGTGAGAGAAGTGGGATCTCTCAGATGCGTATCGTGTCGAGCGACGGAAAGTATGACTAATGTAGTTAGAGGATTTTTCGATTGTAATGGTGACGGTTGATATCTAGTGCAGGGTAATTGGGGGTATTTTTTTCGTTTTTTAATCAGAGATCGGGTGCTGGGTGTGTTGTATATGAGGAGTGATTTGTCTAAATGTAAATTCTCGTATAATAGTATTAGATGAGAATTGAGTTTTACCGAGACAGGAGAAAAATTGGATTAATGATGAGCTTATCACAATTTTACTAATTGAATTGCAGTTTTACAATGCTGTAATAAGTCAGGAAAATTTCTGGCATCGATCTTACTAATGAGATGATACCGGAATTTAGCGAAAAATCCTATTGTCTGCATAAAATTCTTTTTTTTTTTTCTTTTTTTTCTATATCTTACAAAGTTTACTCAATTATAAAACTCTTACATTTCACTATTATCTATGTAACAAAGACAAGAGTTATCACACTAAACAAAAGGAAGAAAAATAATCATCTACATATCAGATCTACTTTAGTACAGAAAAGGTAAAAGTCCCCAGGAAACTTATACGTGCGCTCATCCCTTATCCTACTAATCAAAGCCGTTCCAAATCCACCGACCAACGACAATGATATCATCGTTAAGTCCGACGTATCTTAACGACCTTTTCAAATTAATACCACCCCCACCGCGTTCTTCTCTCTCTCCTCGTTATCGTCGCGGACTTTGACTCCCCCTATACTTCGCCGTGTGTCTGTGCGCACATATAAGCGATTGCTTCGATATGAATCGAGGCCTCCGTTAATGAATTGGGCGCGGAGTTTTTCTCTCTCCCTCGCGCTCGCGCTTCTTTGTATCGCGACACACGATCTCGCTTTGTGCCGACCGGTGCTTTTGCTTTTTGCCGCGGGATTCGCGCGAGATGTAGGTCAGAGCTCGCTACTGCTGTATAATTGGTGGTAAGAAGCGGCAGCCGCGGCGAGAGACTGTGGTTTTTTTTTCTATTTGCTTGCCGCGTGGTGTGCATGCAGGCACGGCTGTTTTATACGCTTTGCGATTCTTTTGAGTGGTGATCAAGAGATGCGATCGCGGGGAATCTTTTGAAAAAACGTGTTGCGAGGGTGCGTCGTTTGAATAAACCTTGATGATGCGATCGTTGTGTAGTATAGTCGAGGAAAATATGGGAATCTAATTTTATCAAAGGAGTCCAACTATTATATTTCAGAAACTGGAATGACTGTTGTTGTAATGACCTCAAATGAGTTGAAGGGACCAAAATTGTATTTTATAATAATCATTGCCACAGGAAGACACCATTTCCCGTCCAAACAATATTCTATATTCACAAGTTTTCATTCTGAAATCTGGTGGAGAGATATTCAAATTGAAACTTTAAATATACTTCTGATGAATAGTCGGAGGTATACCTTCAGAACCACAACAACAATGAATATTAACCAGCGATAACTGCATCATAATGTTCATGCGGCGGGACTTTAATCTCGCAAAAAATAAAACCTCGCGCAGCAGAGAGAGAGGGAGAATAAGGCTACCTATTTACAGCTATTTAATAATTCCAGAACTATCGTTTTATCATAACCCAATATCTCACCGGCTCGTTCATTATATACAACGCGGCTAAAATCCGATATTCCATTTTGCAACTTTATTAACGCGATAACTATCGGTTTTTAATAGAAAAACTTTTAACCGCGCAGGACAAATTTCCGGGCTGACTTGTGAATCCCTTAAATCGACTTAATCGCATTATACATACCCCTGCGGCTCCATTCAAAACACTTGGTATAATTAAAGCACGACTGCAGCCCTTATACAAATCCGTCGCGATTCGATATATATAGCGCTCGCGAAACGCTAAAAAAGCCATCAGAGAAAGGGGGCTTAGGAAATATCATAGCCCGTCGGACGTTTACCCCCGACGCGCGCGTGCAACAATTCACACGCGATGCAGCCTCTCTCGCTGCAGCGAATTCTCGCGCCCGTGCTAAATCGCTTTTAACGGCCCTTTCATTTTTCACGGGGCCGCGTGAGTGAGTGTGTGAGAGACTGGGGATCCCATGCCACGGCTTTTAGGGCGCCACAATGGAGTACAATTAGCGCTAAAAGCGAGTTACGAATGCGGCACCTGCGGATCTCTCGCGAGGGAAAAATAGGAAAGAGCGAGTGGACGGGCACGAGAGGGAAGGATAATTCCCCGTCCACGTATTCTTGCCCCCGCGTGCGTTGACCATTGGCGCGCGCGAGCTCTAGTGTACATATAGAGAGGGAATCTAATAAACGCGCGTGCAAGTGTTTCATCCCACGGGCGAAGAGAGAGGAGAGAGAGAGTGCCGCGCGATAATCGAGTTGCCGCCTGGCGCGTCGATACTTCCGCCCACCCGCTCTCGAAAGACAGCGGGCTAAAAACATCCCAGTCGATTCGTCGATGGGAGGGAGAGAGAATGAGAGGGCCCTAACCGCGACGGCGAGTACTTTTTTGCAATTGGACGAAGCGCGGTATGGTCGTGGCGGTGGTGGTCGTGGTGGTAGTGGTGGACTCTCGTCCTCTCTCTCTCTCACTGCTGGCGCTATATGTACTGATGAAATCAGGCGCTCTCTCGGTCTTTTTCTCTCTCTCTCTCTGGTTCTCTCTAGGTTTGGTAACCGCAGGGTAACCTCGTTTCCGGAATGGCGGGAGAAAGAGAGAGAAATATGCGACGGTGTGGAGAGGAAAGGGGTGGAAAATCCGAGAAACGAATATGCCGGGGGGTTGTGACTATCTTTATTGGCAGTGGAAACGGAAGTAATTAGGTCTTTGTAGACTTTAGTCGTGTTTTCGTGGAACGAGGAGATGCGCCATTCGGATTAATTCGCGGAATACTCTGGTAATAACGTTGCTAGCAAGACGGTTCCTGGAAAACGCAATATTTTCCGATTGGTAACAATGGATGTTTCTTCGCGTTTTTGTGGCTTTTATGCACACAGAATGTGTGATTTATGACTGTGTACTCATGGAAGAATATTAAAGTGGCTGGCGTACGTGAAAGTAAAGAAACAATGGTATGTTGATTAGAGTTTCCCGAATACGAAAATTAAAAACAATTAATCGGGAAGAATACAAGAAAAGTCGAAACACGTGAGAGTGACATTTAATAAAATAGAATAACAAAGTCAAAATTTATCCTGCCTGTTGTGAAAATAGAGAAAGACATCATTATTTAAATGAATTTTTATTTGCATATTGTAGGTCAATTCTTCAGATACACAAATTTTTATGGACTTTTTACGTTCAGATAAATTTTATGTATCCCATCAGTATTTTATACGAGTAGATGTGAGCATTTTTCTTTATATTATGATATAATAATCAGAAACACTTTTTAAAACACACAAAAAAGTATCTTCGACAGTCTATTTTTTGCTAAACCGATAGATCCTTATCTTGCACTGTATTGATTTTCAGTCAATTCTGATCAGTTACAGAAACATCCCTTCTTGCAGCTTCATGGCTAAACTGGTGTTGACAACACACAATTGTATCTCCATTACTTGTAATGCATTCATCTTCGTTCAAATTCAACCAGTAATAGAATTTCCTATTATCATTCCACTATTTTTAACAAACTTTCAACAGACTCGTGGAACTATCGTCAAATAATCTCATTTGTTTCCAACAGAATAATAGATATATTTTCCAATCCATTAGTACAATATATTAAGTTTCCTCTCAAACACTTCATGAATTATGTATGTACATTCATGTGTATCCCATACTTTTTTAATTCAAATCATCATCCTGCATGACACTGCTTGCATTCATAATCAATTCAGAGAGTTCATTTTTCTTTCCGATTCATTCTTGCATTCTCACTCATCGTCAGAACAAGCTATCGTCCGTCATATCTCAAGCAACAAAGCTATAGATAACTATCTATTACCAGTACCAACCTTTAGAATAATCAGAATATTGATGCCAAAAACATTATCGTATTTTATTCTTTTTCTCTACATAACACAACTTGCATTTACTAAAAGATCTATGCACAAATACAGAGCAAATAATATGCATGTACAAATATTTTCCATCCTTTCCGCGGACTTTTTCAACCTCTCGTCGATCCTATGGCATAACTCAGTCCATACCTCACGTACCGTATAGACCATACGCATTTTACCATACACATCCCCGTACACCGAGTTTTCTCTCTTTCCCTCCGCATGCATATATGTACGGGATGGCGAACCACCGCGGCGCGCAACATTTTCCGCAGGGATCAGCACACGCGCGCACTGGCGCTCTTTCCTATATACTCCATCGCTAAATCGATCTGCGTTCTCTCTTTCCATCAGGGCATTCCACTTACCCACCTCTCTCACCCACCCTCCGCCTCTTTCCACCCATCAAAACGCCATCTCGCGAGAGAACAGCAGCAGCAGCCGCCGACCTGATCCTCGACGAAAATTCCCCCGTTCCCGGCAAAGTCGGACTCCCATATCCGGCGTCCATTCCATGGCCGCGCTCACTCTCTCTCTCTCCTCCCTCTTCCTCGCTCTCTATCTTTCCAGAATTCGAAGCAGCCGAGAGAGAGAGGCAGAACGTGCGCCGGGCGGAAATCGAACGAGGACGAGCGATCCGTAAATGAAGATTAGAGATTAAGGGAAGCCGGGACTATCCGACGGACGGACGGAGAGAAGGGCTAGGGGGAGAGGTAGTAGGCTATACATCGGAAGGCCGAATTATTCTGGAGATATGCCCATGCGCTCTCCGCCGTCCGCGAGAGAGGCTTCAATCCACGGACAAGTTGGAATGGACCATCGTCGCGCGCCCTATGGTTATATCACGGTAATATCGCCGCCGGAGAGACGGCCTCTCAATGGACCCGCGCGCACAGTTAAGTTTATCGTTTAAAAGCGTCGCGGAAGTTCGTGAGCTGCTGCTGCGACGCTCGTGAGAATCGCGCGCTTTTGATGGCCAAAGAGTTCTTATAACTAGCGCGTGACAATGGTCTGACCTAATGCTGCCTCTTCTCTGCTGCACTCTGATTAGGCAAAGTGGACTTGAGGGCTGCGGTGAAAGATACGTTTGGGATGCGCGATAAAACGAATGAGTTTTTGCGTGTATAAAAAGGTAGGTTAATGGTATCCTGTTAAAAGTAGGCTTATAAACCGAAAATACTTGCGTTAGAACCTAAACAGTTACGTACAATCATTTATTTGCAAAGTGTTGATGTTCATACGCCATTTCGTAGAGAGAATTGAGTTTTCATTGCCTTTCTAAGATGTTAGAGGTTATACTAGACTAATACCTGAAGAGGAACTGTTTACCATTACTAACGAGCCTAATGAGCAATTGAGATTGATATATAATGTATAAGATTAAGAATACCGGAATTGTATAGTTAAGTCGCGTCTTCGCTAAGTGATCTAATATCTATACCAAAACCACGCGAAAATAAAGTAAACGCACATAAGTATTCCAATAATTAAACGACAATAAAATATGTTAAATATAACATAGTACAGAATAAATAAGGGCTATATTATATACATGCTCATATATATGAAATCTGGAATGTACATCGTGCACCGATAGAGACCAAATAAAGCTTCGGACGATCATCCGCTTCCACTAATATCACGCACATACTCGCAACAATACGTATTTCAGAATTACTAAACATGAACTCGCTCACCATCCCTTGTTTCCACCTCTCTTTCTCTCGCAAGGCTCTCGCACAATCCCATTCACCCAACCCTCTCAACGAGAGCTAACGGCACCCCGAGCAAATAATCTCTAATCCAATTCCGCCTGCGAGCGAGCGCGCGCGCGCTTCTTAAGTTCCGCCGAAGTAGCGCGGTCTGATCAGCTATCGCGCCGGAATGGTATATACCTACCATCCGCGCGACCTGATCACAGCCATGCCGAAGGGAAAGAGAGAGAGAGAACGCGTGCACACGAGATTTTCACCGTCGCGCGCGTACAAATCTACTTGACCCGGTTTCGTATAGCAGCCGCAAATCGTAGCAGCAGCTCCCTTCCCTTTCAGGAGGGAAAAAAAAACTAAAATAAATCAAAATATGATTTACACTTTTTCAATGCGAAATCAGCGGCTTTCTCGCTGCGAAAACATTTTAAAAAGTGCGGCGGCTACGCGCGAGCGCAGGGAGAATTGAGTTTGCTGAGTTTGAGAGATGTCCTGTAGAGGAAGAGAGAGAGAGAGAGAGAGGAAGGGAGGGAGAGATGTTCTTCGCGAAGTTACGCCTGTAGCAGTTTTATGTTTAGAAGGAAGAGAGAGCCGGGAATTTTTATTCTCGACAGGTCGAACGCCAAAGTTGAGAAATTATTTGTTTTCGAAGGATAAAGCGAAGATAGAGCCCAAGCTGAGTTGCCACTGCTGCAGCTTGCAAGCTCACGCCCGCCGCTCGCCTTTTCATTATTATCTTCGTTTGATGCTACTTTAATTTCTCGAAAACAAATAATTCGTGCTCCGTAATCTTGTACAAAAGACTTTTTCGTTGCACAGTGTACACTTTTTATCTCTGTACAAAGAAAATACTGCTGTCTCTCTCCCTTTGTTATGTAAATTTCGCATTCCGAAGATTCAGTTCTGCAACAATAAGTACACGCAATAACCTTATTTCTTCCTCGCTGATTGTAGGTCATATCGATTCAACAATGTTACGATTATTTTTATACCTGACCACAAGGATGTCCTTTACGGATAAATTCATCCACTTTCGCGTACCGTACACATTATTAATCCAAAATTAATCCACGGTCCAGATTCAAATCCAATCAACCCTTCGGCACCCCGAGCGTAAAAATTCCGCGAGCGATAAATAAGCTGCAGCAAGTAACTTTCCTAGGCCTGGTTTCCCCAATATAATAGACACGTGAGTAGCGCGAAATTCGCGCAATTGGCCATAGGCAACGCGCAGCAGCAGCTCACTCGAAAAGGATCTCCCCCCGGCTCCTCGGCCAAAAGCAGCAGCTTCGATGCGCACAGTCATACATACAGCGACGCGCCCGCGTATATATCTCCAGTTATGCAACGGTATTCAGGAAGAGCGAGAAGGGGGTGGGAGGCAAGTCGCATTGTACATGGCAAGAGCGCGCAAGAGAGAGCGCGTCGAAAGGAGACAGCCCCGGGACATCCCCCGCGCTCGCGTATAGCAGCGACGCCAGAATGACAGTAATTAGCAGCGACGTTATGTACACCTGTCTCGGGGCGCGACGCATCGCGTGCGCGCAAGCCGGGGGAAACTCGAGAGCAGCCCACCACCCCCGCGCGATAGTTTCGCCTAATACGCGCGCACACATGTACTACGAGGGAGTGGTATACGCGCTGCGAGTGGCTGACTCTCCCTTGCGCGTGGATGTCGTGCCCTGCGCCGATAGATACGAAGAGCGCTGCCGTCTGTCTGTCTGTCTGTCTGACTATGCTTCCCTGGCTGCGTGTCCCTGCGCAAACCCTTGCCGCTGCTGCTGCTGCTGCCTGCGTAATTAATCGACTCGCGTGCAGATTCTTTCGAGGTGGGTTAGGTGAGGAGGACGAGTTAATGTCTGTATGTGTGTGTGTGTGTGTATTTTGCGCTGATTTTCGGCAGATAGGGGGAGAGGGAAAGGGATTGATGGTATGCGGGAAGCGCCGTGTGTCGACGCGGCTTTCGTTAATTAGCCGGTAAGGATTGGAGCTCTACTTTTTGGTCGTCGAGGGAAATCGATCCTAATACGAATTTCTGACGTTCGGCGAACTGATTAATTGTACGGGTTGAGTTCTTAATAATTATCTTGGTGGGGATTGACGGCTTTTAATATGGATAATAAGGTTTTTAATTAATTTCTTCTGGTTAAATGAATTCGGTTACCCTCGAAATCCGGTATACAACTCTTTAATTTATTTATAATATTATTCGCAAAAAATTCATCTTTTAAAAAAATGATGACAGAATGCTGTGAAGCAATGCGGCTGGTTGATGATTTAATATTCGGTCTGAATAGCGCCAAAATTCAAAATGTTCTCTGATATAAAATAAATATTTTGATACAGAAATTAATTAAATGATTTATATATGTGCAATTGATTAAAATTTTGTATCTAATAATTTAATTACAAAATAAATGTTGTTCCGATTTGTTTCCCAACCTCAAATTTAGAATTCAAATCTGTTATTTAGTATAAATAATATATCATGCTTTCTGAAAGAGAATGTTAATAAAAAATACAGTTGTGAATTCTAAAATATTTGTTGGTTCCGTTTCTATGAAAAATTGAAGCGCGCGCAGCGTACATGGATATGACTAGTATACATAGATCCAGCATTTCAATCATATGATGCTGACAGCTTGAAAATATCTGGAAGTTAAAATGTTCAGAAATATTTCAATTTCTCGTGCCAAGTAATATGAGACAAAAATTAAATCAATCTTTAATTTACGACAGAAAACTGTATTTCTATTTTTTCGTTTCTAATCAAAGTGTCGATAACCTGTGCTATAAAAATGGAATGAATTTCACTAATATAATAATATATGTCGTATAATCTGCTCTTAACTTATTAACTTCAATTTTATGACATTTTTCGGCGAAATTTTAAACTAATTATTATTAATTTTGAGAAATGTAACTGGCTGGAAAAGTTATATTAAATGATAGATTATTATTAACGTTCACTCACTACTATGGTAGAAAATGTATAACGAATAAGATTTTTCGGAAGGGAACTGATGAAAATATCATCCTTCATGCTTTTAAGTTGATTGTCCAAGAATAGGATGTTAATAAAATTATCATTATTTATTTTATTTGTGATACAATTAAGCTGTAATATAATTCATTATGACACCTGACGTTTTATAATTTAATTTAGGCATCGATAATAATCAATAAGAGCAGTAAACGATAATGGTCATTCATATAGCACAGTTTTCTATTTAATTGCGAAGAAAAAAAAAGAGGATGAAAATAAAAGATCGATATTTAATCCTCTTAAAATTGTTAGCAATCGTAATGAATGCTATTTGGGACTCTAATGGTGGCAAATGATGATTCACAAAGTCAGAAACGCGTCGGAGTTTCGGATTGGCTATATACTAAACTAAAGTACTTCAGAACTAATTACACACACCATGAAATAAACACAATTTTGAACTAGTTAAGGAAATCACGCGTTAAAACGCGTTAAAATATACGAAAATCGGGTTTTCCGCCAAAGTTATAATCGCCTCGCAAATACGGATTGCTGTATATGTAAATCCAACGATGAAGACAGACATGAATATCTAACGAGATTCAATCGAAGTAGCTGAATGTATAGCTTATACTCTTTTCAAAATAAACTTATAAGTGCAGCTATATCTGAAGTTAAATTCTCAATATAACTTTCTAAGCTTAGTATTAAAAAAGAAAAATTTTATGATTGATTTTTCGTTAAAAAGGGGTCACAGAATTTTACAAAATTTATACATCTTAGAAGAATTTTACATCTACCTAAAGAATGTTCGTAAGGGTCTAAGAAGAGTTTTTTATATCCTCTTAAAACGGTGTCTTTTATTCTCCGGTTATGAATGAAGCATAATCGACGTCACTTTAATTTATTTTCAAGCGAGGCAAAATGCTAGGACAAAATTTATTAAAAATTTATTAAAATTTTTAGTTACAACCAGATATATTTAAAAAAAAATTAAACATTACTTTTTAAAACCCTAATGTACCCGCACATTTCAATTTTACTAGTAGTTGAAAATCTCCCAAAGATGTTACGATAATTCAATTGAATACATGTCGTACAGATACACACCATAAAATATGGTAAACAATTTTTAGTATCATCGATTTTTAAGGGCTTTCAACTTTTGAGTGGTATAATTCAATGCACTGATGAAATATATGCAAATGATGCTGTCACGGTGTTAACGTAGAAACTTTATACGTAAAAACTAAAAGCTTTTTCATACTTCCAAGCTTTTATTAAACATTCATCAGTTAAATTCGTATACGACACCATTGCCATTCTCAGTGCAAAAACACATTCGAAAAATCAGAAATTTTGATTGATATATTCCGCGCTATGTAACTATAAAACGGCATGGTTATACGCAAACGCGTTTTTCAGGATTAAAATATTAATTAAAATCGTACAAATTAAATTAATAAATATTCAATAATATCCGACTTTTACGTGTACGCGAACAACGTTGATTTTTTGTAATTGTCTAATTAGAAAAGAATTCTCGTAATAATAATAATCCATTTTTTATCCAAGTGATTTTTATGTCAAATTTCACTTCTGTGTGTATATAAAACAATAAAAATCATGAATCGTAAATCTGAACTAACAGTATAGACTGCGTTACTAAATCCATAAACAATAAAAATTCTCTCTCATACCACAACACACCTCACTGATCGAACGTCCCCCCATAAACAATAACCCCGAATTCCCGGACTCTTTACAACTTCCCACCACCGCGGTCCACGAAAAACGCGTTTACAAACTAACGGAACGCAATTTATAAGTCTCTATCTTTCCCCCTCCCACTTCGTCGGCTACTTTACATCCTCTATAAAGAATCTGTCAGTTACATCGCCGAGCGCGGCCCGGGGAATAAGTCCAGTGCACACGCTGCGCTTGCATGCAAATGGAGCGCCGTAAAAATGCGCAAGCGAGAGAAGAAGAAAGAGAAGAAAGCAGCGCGCACGAGGGATAAATAAAAAAGCAAGACCGTGAAACGTCAGCCGTCGAATGTATGCGTCGTTTGCTCTCGGCGCGAGCGCGCGATTTACGAGGCAGGACGATTTCCGCGCAAGCGCGCTCGCGACGACGACGACGACGACGTTGCCGGGGGCCGTAAACAGGCGTGCGCGTCGATACACCGCCCGAGACGTTTCGCGCAAAGTGCAGTGCCGGCTGCTTCGTTTCTATGTGTGTGTGGGGGGAGAGAGTCAGGTAGAGGGTGAAGTCGCTGTTGCTGTGCGTGAGCGTTGTTAATTTACCTGAGCGTGCGAGTTGCCGGGAGTTGGCCGTAGACGAGGTTGTAAGTGCTTTCGTTCGGGGTGATGCGTTTTGTAGTAGATGTGAAGAGAAAGGCTTTTGGTTTAGAATGCACGAAGCTCAAGGCACTGTGAAATAGTCCTGAAAATTACTCAACTGCCGCTGGCGCTTTTTTCTTATTAACCCTTCCTTTATTGAGTATAATTACACGGAGAAAAATGCTGTAGGAAAAATTACTATATTCCATAGTAACCATGGAGCAGACTCAAATTTCATGAATCAAAAATTCATGAAAATTCGAATATGTCCCAAAGTTAGTATCGAATATACAGTCATTTTTCTTACGTTCAAAGTAACATTTCTCTCATATAGGAAAAATTCTTTTCATGCAAAAATATCTGCAATCGCTTGGATATTTTTGAAAATTGTATTCTAAAATTTTTCGAACCATAATTCTACGCATTGTTTTAATATTTCAATTCAAAAGGGGGTATATGAATACTCGAATTTTGAAAAATTGTTTCATGCTTTCTCTCAGTACGATTTTTAATTACTTTTTTTTTGAAATTTAACGAAACGTAGAATGACGTATTTCCAGGTAATAAATATTCCGTAATGAATACGAATTCGCAGAGTACGCATGTTTGAAAATAGACCAACTCAATTGTTACCAAAATTTTACCTAAAATTAAAAAAATTGAATATTTTTGGAATTTATCCAATCATAAAGAATTGAAAAATAAAATTGTTGATTAAAAATCGACCACACATATCCGAATCTGTTGTATTATGATACATAAATAACCTTCAGTGCACGAAGCAATAGCTAAAAAAACTACTCAATCGTAGCTGACCATTATAGACTACGACCAACTTCCGCTTCACATTATTATCTCTGAAATACCCAAAGAAGATCCACAACTGACTCCACGCAACACTACACCCAACTGTATCTCCTAATCATCTTCAGCCCTTCTGAAGAAAATTCTCTTCCCCGCCGCCATCTCAATACCACACGGTCCTCCTCGCTCCTATATCCACGACGATCCAGCCCATTTCGCTCGACGCCCGTAATATTCACGCGCGTGGGCGAGAATATGCGTTACGTGTATATGTATATGCGAGAGAACAGCGACGGCGATGCAGAAGCCGATCTGACGCGCGGCGCCGCAAAGGCATTGAAGACAGCTCAGCCGTGTGCACAGAGAGAGAGAGAGGGAGCCGCGCTTTGAGCGAGTATACGACGTGGCGTCGGCGTATCGAGAAATGGGTTAAGGAAGCTCCACGGCGCATAAATCAAGCCTCTATACATACACACACAGAAAGCGACACAAAGAGACGCGAGGCGTCGTAATTCGATTCGCGAGCGAGCGCGCGCTGAAGCCGATTTTTAGCCTCGATTCCGTTACACGGTAGCCCCCGCGCGAGCCTGTAACGAGGTGAGCGCGCGCATATGCGCCAAAGTTGATAAGATCTCGGAAGAGGGAGAGAGAGAGAAGGTCTCCCGGCTCTGAAGGTTCGCGGCACGCGCGTTGTGTTTGTGTGCGACACGCCGCCGCCACATTGCCGCAAAGAGAGAGAGGTGTATAGTATACGGTACAATGGAAAATGCAGTCGCCTTTGTGCGATGCACGTAGCTCGCGCGAGCTCGACCTGTGTGTGGTTTATGCGCCAAGGGTAGAGGGAGAGAAAGAGAACCGCATTTTCGATGATTTGTCACCTGTGTGTGTGTGTAGAGAGAACGACTCCCGTGGAAATGTGTCGCGCGAGATTTTGCTTATTCGCTTTTGCGGTTAGTTTGTGGGGATATGTGTGTGGAGGAGAAATGTGGATCGGGGTTTTGAGAGAGGCGCGCAGCAGGTGAAAGCACGTGAGTTGGGTGAATTTTTTGCTTTTGCTTTTTTCGTCTGTGAGAGGTCGGCTTTTTTTGTGGGCCACGGTAGCTGAAGGCTAAATTGGTTCAATAGTGCTGAAAATGTTTGATATGACAGTGTGTGGGGGATAGGTTTAGTGACGATAAATTATGAGCGTGGTTGTGACGTACGGGAGAACACTTTTGTAGTAATACCCTTTGACGACCTTTATGAAGAAAAATGTTCCTTTTAGATGATATTATCAATATTATCATATATCCTTCCGTAAAATTTAACGATATTTTTAAATTCTTAAAACTCATTTTTAATCATGCATTGAATAGCATCAATAAAAGATTTTGGTTCATTACACGCTACGAGGAGAGAGAAAGAGAGAGAGCAAGTGAAAAATACTAAAAATATAATCGACCGTCGAAATACCGAAAAACTTTTTTCAATACTCGTCACTCAAACGCAAATACGTCTGCTGTCGCATTTCCGAAGAATCCGAATTTGAAATGCCACTTTGTCTGCCACGACCTCGCGAAAATATCTTTATGTCACCTCCAATTTTCTCGCTCCCTATTTCCTTCGTCGTTTTTTTTTACGACATCTCGTTTCCCTTTTTACTTGGTACGAAAATTTGAAAAAAAGTTTCACTTATTTTTCGTCTATTTTGGCAACGAGTGATGCAGTAAATAAGAAAGGTGCTCAAATTTTCAGACTCGGTGTTACTGCTTTTCTCAATGAGAAAGTTCACTTTTTAAAATTTATATCTATTTTATATGTGAGTATGCATCTTGGACGTTTTTAATTTTCCACCTTTTACACATCTGGAAACGCTGATCTAATAATAATAGTAGTTATACATATAGTTATTATACAGATTAACCTTCTTATTGCTTCCTCACAAAGGAAGTTTTGAAACAGTGAAATTTTTTTTTTTTTTTTTTTTTCAAAAAAGCATATTTCTTTAAACTATCTAAATTATTGATAAAGATAAAATACAGTTCTAACAAGGTTTCTCGAAAACATTTTTGCTATAACAAAGCTTTCTTTAAGTGAAAGCAAAATAAATATGAAAATATATTAATTGTCTAATATTTCAAAATATTTCTCTGTAGAGTAAAATAATATATAATCTTTTAATATTGATAAACAAGTTGAAAAAGTTCCATTGCACGTCTATTTGCTTTTTCACAATCATTGAACTCGTACTACGGCGTGCAGCAGTTCTACAAACAGTCTTTCAGTGCATACAGACATTTTCTAAAAATAGTCAATTTTGATTTCTAATGTTCTAAACAATATTTCTATGAATATATTTACAATATATATGTATTCATTTTTAAATTACGTATAAAAACTCAATAAATTACCGGTAGATTTCAGTGGTAGATAACACCAATGTATTAGCAGATGTTTCTTATAATTCAAATATTTGCTGCAAAATATTATAAAAGTAGTTCAAACAAATAATATTTCCTTAATAGATCGCTACAGTCAAATATAGTCAAGTGTTAAATTAAAGCAAAAGTTAGCATAATAAATTTTGTCTTAAAACGTTTTCTTACAACAAACTATTTAAAATATTTTTACTAACTTTTGCATGATTCGAGACATATGTATATTGAGAAAAATTTTGATTATCAGTATTCAGAAAGACTATTGCTTTCATGCAGCACAGGACAAAATCCGGCAAGACACCTTATTTTTCAGTACTGTGTATAGTAAATTCTTTCCTCCAGAAGTAAAAATGTCCGTTTAATGCAAGCTTTCCCTATACCAGAAGTGTGTGGTAATTCTTTATATTTCATGTCCAAATGTCTTTACTTTAGCACTGCTAATATGTTTGCAATTTGAAGAACCGGTAGGAGACATTTGCTTATTGATACAATTGTCATCAGCACATCTGAATATTTCCAGTTTTTACGTACGATGTTGCAATAACTTTTATATATTGATACTATGTTTCAGTTCTATCATTTGATTGTAATGAGAACCACCTTATCTTATGTAAATATTAACAATACTTCAAGCTACTATATATATAAGCTGCACTTGTTCCAAAATTACTAATTAAGCGAGAAATCAGTGAAGTCAATAGTGCAAATTAAATTTTTAGTCATAAAAAATGATTTGGAATTACGCGTTTTGCGTCGCGATTTGTTTGGTGGTTTTTTCAGAAGCAAGTCCACAATTTGTAAGTTTAATGTTTAAGAGGTTATAATTTAAAAAATTTATCTTTTACTTTAAATATATAATTGTCAGATTTTAGCATTTAAAACCAATATAACATAGTATAAATAAAAGCAGTTTATTTTTAAGTCTACCTAAGATAATATAAATACTGTTTTAGGGCCGGTATCCTGAAAATCATGTTGGAGCCATAAATATATGCAGTTCCTGTAGTACGTAAATAAAATATTTTACGAACAGTTTGATTTTACGTACAATATAAATACAATCATTTTTTTTTTCAATTTTATAGAAACTTAATAATTTTACGTATTTGATCGAGCACTTTATCAAAATAAATAGTTTTATTAATTCATTGATATTTAATGTTTGAATAGGTTGCGGACTTGTCAAAAGCAGCAGAATAGTCGGTGGGCAACGTTCGCAGCACAGTGAGTTTCCCTGGCTAGTCAAGATTCAACACGTGTTTAATGAAAATCGTTTTTGCGGCGGAACATTAATATCGCCAAGACACATCTTGACTGCTGCGCATTGCTTTCAAAAGTATGTTTTATATAAATATCATATTTTTCAACTACGACCACATATCTCTTAACATTTCTATAATCAAAAAGTCTCTACATATTAAAATTAACGATGCAAAATTGTTATTTCAGTGAGGACCCAAACTTTTTACGCATAGATTTGGCTGACGGTACACAACGTTGGAGCCAAGATTTACATGAGCATCCTTCTTTTGATAGGAAAACTTTTAAAAATGATCTTGCAATCATAACGATGGATGAACCCGTAGAGTTCAATGGGAGCATCAAACGAGTGTGCTTACCTCGTGAAGGTAGTTTTTTTCAATTATTATATTATTTATAAAATACTTCGTTATTATATTTTGAAAATATGACCGCTCTGATTTTATGCATTTTCTCATATAACGTTGAATATATTTGAAGAATGTTTTAATATGCCTTGTTAATTTTAATTTAATCGTGTGACAAAACATTAAAAAATTGTTTTGCGTTTCAATAGGCCAAGATTTTAACGGTACCAATGGAATTATTGCTGGGTGGGGATTAACTGCAGAAACTGACAGAAGTAACAGGGATTTGCACACAGTTGTATTACCTATTCTGACAGTAGATGAATGCGCACAGTCTTCATACTCTGCAGAAAGATTATCTAAAAACATATTTTGTGCTGGATATTTGCAAGGAGGACGAGATGCTTGCAGAGTGAGTTTAATAATTTAATCTTACACATAACATAAAAAATTGAGAATTAATAAAATATCGTTTTGAATGTTTTAGGGTGATAGTGGCGGTCCGTTTTATGTACGTGAAAATGGACGCATGGTACTCGCTGGTACGTAGATTGTAACATTATAAACATATCACAAAAAATTTCTTCAATATAGTTTTTTTTCTCTTTTACATAAAGTAGTTAGTTTGCCATCATATATCTCTTTTGTTTTCGCATTGATATTAAAAGTTCTTAGAGTTGTGTTGTAACAATGAGTTAGTAATTTTTACAGAGTTGTAATTAATCAATTTTGCTATTACAGGTGTTATTTCAAATGGAAAAGGTTGCGCACGTCCCGGATACCCAGGGATTTATACTAAAGTCACGAATTACTTGGGTTGGATCAGCCAAATCATTGAACATGAATGTATTTGTATAAATGTTCCAAAATCAAAATTGTAAACGTTTCGCTGTCTGGTGAGAGGGTGTGTGAGCGAGAGAGAGAGGGTGGTCATCTTGGCGGTAAGCTATCGCTAGTGCGTTATACTTAGGCCGTGTCGTGCTGGTCTACGTTGATCGCGCATGGGCACAATCTTCCTCCGTTGATACTTAACTGTTATCGAAAACGGAGGGGGGCACCAGGTGAGCATGTCTCACGGACGTGGACCTCTTGAGGCGCCCGAGGTATGAACCGTTGTTTGAATAAATGAACATCTCTTAGTAGGCGGGGAGATGTGCGAACTTTTTGTTTCTATTCATTCCTGACATTCATACGAAGAAGAAGCCTTTTTTGCACTCTAGAATATGTAATTTTAATTACAAATAAACGTTTTCTGTTTAATTTGATAATACCCAGCTAAGTCTCCTTTTTATTTCAGCGCAAGTTTTGTCATTTACAATAAGCGAAAACTGATTGAAACCCGATTTAGTTTTTTCTGTATTATATTTACTGAAATGGTTATTTATTTATTTGTAATATATAATATCTATTCAATTATATTTTATCTACTTCAATGAAAGTCTTTGTGCCTGTATACATATTAATTATAAATAATTATAGAATTTTAGAGAATAGAGTTTATATAAATGCATCATTATTGATTTATATAAAGTAAATAAGTAAAAACTATCGCTAGGAAGAAAATAAGTTATTGATTCTTCATTAGTTCGTTAAATCTTCGTGTAATCTTTAAACGAGGAGTACATTAATCGTCATCATGATAAATAAAACATCAATTAAAAATAAAAATGTTTTGTGGTTTCTTATTATTTTTTACACTGGCCTGCCGCCAGTTCTGTTTCATATCAGAACAGTCTTTTCAAAATTATTTTCAAGGAGTACTCTGGCGACAAAACGTTTAACGAAAGCACAGTGCATACTGTGTTATAAGCAATAATATTGCTACGCGATTAATCATTATATTCGATTAAAAATTAATTAAAAATTGGATAAACTTAAATAACATTGCATCGATGGCGGTTAAGTTATATAATCGATAGATATATTAAACTTCTAATTTTAAAATCTTAGATATCAAAAAATGCTCTTGAGCACACCTATAAAAAAGCAGACCATCAACGTTTGCACAGGTGACAATATTAGTATAGATTTAATGTATATATACCCATACATCTTTTAAGACTTAGCAAATTGGTAAATTCTTCGCTTTTCAATTACAAATATGTACCACCAACGAACTATATCAAATACGCAAACATTACGAAATTATAAATCACGAAGGAGCACGGGAGCGCTCTGAAATCAAATAGGGTAACTTCACCAACATCTGAACAGTCACCAGATAATGAACATTTTCTTTAAATATATGAAAATATTAAGCTTTCTATGTATTATTTATCTAACGTGACAATGATTTTCGAATCCTTAAAAATTTTTATTTCATTTTATATAAAGATTCTGCATAAAAGAAATTATCTTGTTAAAAATAAAATCATAAAATCGCCGCTATTAAGTGTTTATTCACTGGCGAAACGTATGTAGATACTAAGATTGCGTGTTCAATTACTGGTTTTTAGGAGACTAGGAAGTTCAAGCGCGCTGCGCGCGCTTCTGCGCCAATGCCGTTAATATTGAACTATTATGAACTATATTATAAA